>CM076574.1:214255673-214390793 GCA_034641835.2 Pinus albicaulis
CTCCACTACAATGTCTCTCTCATGAAAATATTTCAGTAGTTTCATCACGAATCCTCCATGTTCTTTCACGTACATTTCCTTCCACGTTCCTTCTTCACCTACATTACCTTGCATTCAAAAATTAAACAAATTGTAGAAATTTCAGGTTTCCCACCCCGGTTTTCAGTTTTTCTCCTTATTACTCCAAAATAGTTAAATGCCCTTTCCCATATCCATACATTTAACAAACTGGAAAATAAATTTTGCTGAAAACACAAATTCTGGAAAAATTACAGAATGCTGGAAAATGCAGAAATAAATATCAGCAGTAACAAACAGCCATTCAACACATCATAACACAGTAATTTTTGGTCAAGGTGACCCTGGAAAAACCCCCTACAACTCTTGGGGAAAACCAGTTTGGAAGCTTCTCTTTTATTTCTGAAAAATGCTTTTACAGTGAGCAGTAATACACATAAAATTACAGCAAACACAAAAATCACTTATCTTGACTTTCGTGCCACCCTCCACCTTGAAAAACGTGCCAAACAGCAAACAATTTTTTTTTTGAGAAATTACAGCATTAAATGTTGTCTTTTCTACCTCGAAAAACATTCCAGGAATGGTCATACGGACTGTACAGATTCCGTACGGATAGGACAGCAGCCCCCTTTCTCGATTTTTGTGCCCAAAAAATCAACCTAGAAAACCGTGCTCCTTGCTATTGTTCCAGTTCCTCGAAAACAGTGCTGCCCCTCTCTCGAAAATCGTGCAAACTGCTGTACGGATTTTCTGCCTCAATTAGTGTGCCAATGAAACTTCGTTGTACGGATTTTCACCAGAAAGTGTGCCCTCAATATCGTATTTGCTATACCTCTTGTCGTCTCTCCCTCTCGCTCATAAATTACTCTTCAGCCTTGCTCTCCTTCTCCCAATCTGCTCATGAAAGAATGAATGACCTTTTCCTCCTTTTCCTCCTTTAACCTAACCCTAAGTGACTTTTGGGGAATCCCTAATTCCAATGGCTGAAACAGATTTAGATCTAGGGCTGAGATTAAAAGCTCATTTAAATCTCACTTTCTATTTTTTAATTCACCCCACTTTAATAAAGACCCACTTAGTCATTTATTTCCAAAGTCATTTTTCCTTTCTAATTTTACATTGACTTTATTAAAGTCACTTTAAAATTAGACTTTAGTAACTTTATCACTTAAAGTCACTTTTAAATTAGATTTGACTTTATAACTTTATAAAGTCACTTTAGGAGAAAAATTAAATTCTTTTGGACACTTTTCCCGAGGCCAAAGATCAAAGCCTTAGGGAACAACTTGTCCTCTGGTAACCAAATTTCAACACTCCCTCTTACCGAGGAAGGTGTTCCTCACCACACCCATCTTGTCTCTGAAGTAGACATGCTTGCCCCGTGGTAAGGCTTTGGTAAGAATATCTGCAACCTGCTCATCAGTGGGAATATACTCAAGCTTCACAACTCCTTTCTGAACATAGTCTCTGATGAAATGATATTTGATCTCGATATGCTTTGACCTGTCATGAAATACTGGATTCTCCGTGAGTTTAATGCAACTCTGATTATCACAGTAAATCACTGAAGGTCTCAACGGCTGACCAAATAAGCCAAACAACATTTTGCGAAGCCAGATGGCCTCACAACTAGCTAGACTGGCTGCCATATACTCTGCTTCCGCTGAACTCAATGCTACTGACTGCTGCTTTCGGCTGAACCATGACACAACTGCCGAACCCAACCCAAAACAGCACCCCGAAGTGCTCTTCCTATCAGAAGCACAACCTGCCCAATCAGAATCAGTGTAACCTGCCAATCTCACTCCATCCCCCTGCCTGTAGTCCAGACCATAATCCACTGTCCCCTGCAAGTACCGTAAAATGTGTTTTGCAGCCACCCAGTGAACCTTCCTAGGCTCACACATAAACTGACTCATCGTGTTGATTGCAAAACAAATATCTGGTCTAGTGTTGACCAAATACATCAAGGAACCAATCAGTTGTCTGTACAATGTGGGATCCACCAACTTGGAATTCGAAGCATGAAGCTTCTTCCAGTTGGTGATCATCGATGTTGTCATGGGTTTACAATCCTCCATGTGGAATCTGCCAAGGATGTCCACAATATACTTCCCCTGCCCCAGGAAGAAATGCCCCTCCTCCTGCCACACCTCCAAACCCAAAAAGTAATGCATCAAGTCGATGTCCTTCATCTCAAAATCCGCCGCAAGATCTCTCTTGTAGTGCTCTATGAGTCTCTCTGCACCTGTAATGACTAAGTCATCCACATACAGCACCAGAATGAGAGGCTCCTCACCTATCACAATATAGTAAAGGTTCGGATCTGCCTCACTCTTTGTGAAACCCATCTTCTGCAAGTAAGTATCTATCCCGGAGTACCAAGCTCTGGGAGCTTGCTTCAGGCCATAAAGGGCCTTCTTCAGTCTGCACACATGGGACTCCTTCCCATGCACCTCAAAGCCCTGTGGCTGCTCAATGTACACCTCCTCCCGTATGAAGCCATTGAGAAATGCGGTCTTCACATCCATCTGGTGGATCTTCCAACCCATCTCTGCTGCTATCGATATAATGGAGCAGATCGAAGTATATCGAGCCACGGGAGCGAAGGTCTCCTCATAATCAACTCCCTCTACCTGGGAGAACCCTATAGCCACAAACCTTGCTTTGAATTTCTCAATGCTGCCATCTGCAGCATGCTTTACCTTGTAAAGCCATCTGGAAGTAACCACGGATTTGCCCTCAGGCCTCGGCACCACCTCCCAAACATCATTCTTCATGATAGAAGAATACTCCTCCCGCATGGCCTCTCTCCAGACCTGCTGGCTAGCTGCCTCCTCATAGCTAGAAGGCTCAGAGTCAAGGATGCTGGTAGCCATTGCCATATAGCTACAAAACCTCTTAGGTGGTCTGCTCTCTCTGACCGGCCTCTTAGGCCCAGCAACAGATGTGGCCTCTCTCAAGGTGTCCTGAAGCCACTTGGGCTTCCTCCTCCCTAAGCATACTTCTCCCATTGGAAAATGAAACTCCTCCTCCTGATCATCATCAGAGCTCGAACTTCCCGATCGTCTCGTCTGCCGTCCTCCCGCTCGCACTGACCCGTGTGCCGAAGTACCGTGTGAATCGTCCATCGTTGGACTCCCCTAGTGAACCGCTCAGGATCGCTCCGCATGCCGCTCGGGCACCACCCTTCCACTCGTGCGAGCCACCGCCCCACTGACGGACCTGCGATCGTCATAGATGTACCCCTTCCATCCCCCGATCTCGCCCACCGGATCCCCGTGATCGACTCGCCCGCCGCCGAGGGTCCTGGCCGATCCAATACTCTAACTCCCGTGACCTCCTAAAGGCCCTGTCCTCCTCGAACTTCACATCCCGCCTGACAACAACTTTCCTCTATGTAGGAATGTAAATCCGAAAGGCCTTGGAGGTCTCACTGTAGCCCACAAAGATACCCTTCTCTGCGATGGGCTCTAGTTTGGTCCTCTTCTCCTTGGGTATGTAGGAGTATGTGATGCACCCAAAGATACGAAGATGACCAATATCAAGCTTCTTCCCAGAAAAAGCCTCCTCCGGAGTCATGTGCCCCAAGGCACGATGCGGACTCCTGTTCTGCAAGTAAACAGCTGTGTTGCAGGCCTCTGCCCACAAAAACAATGGCAACCCCTGATCATGTAACATGGATTTGGCAGCCCCTCCGATGGATCTGTTCTTCCTCTCCGCAACCCCGTTCTGCTGGGGGTTGTAAGGAACAGTGAGCTCCCTCCTAATGCCTGCCTCCGCACAATAGTCAACAAACTCTCCAAGGGTGTACTCTCCTCCATTGCCCGACCTCAGGGACTTGATCTTCCGACCTGTCTGTGTCTCCACAAGAGCTCTGAACTCCTGAAACCGCTTGAAGACCTCACTCTTGGTCTTCAAGAAATAAATCCAAGTCCTCCTAGAGTGATCATCACTGAATAAAACATAGTATTCATATCCACTCAAGGAAACATGAGACATCCGATCGCTCACATCGGAATGAATCAAATCAAGTATCCCAGTCGCTCTGCTGTCACTGCTGGGAAAAGGGGATTTGGCAAACTTGCCCATCGCACATCCTCTGCAAGTATCAAAGTGATCAGTACTGAAATCTAGCACACCTGTAGTGATCTCCCGCAAAGTCCTCAAGGCTCCATGATACATGTGCCCCATCCTGCGGTGCCAAATCTCACACAGCTCAGAACTGCTAGCTCTGCTGTCGGTACTACTGCTTAATGCCAAAAGGGGCTGAAATGCAAACTTGTACACCTTTGCATGGCGTACACTTATCACTCTAGCTGAATCAGCTGGAGTGCCCCTGGGATACATCAACACCTGTCCTCCCCTGAACAGTATCTCATATCCTCTATCCTCCAAAGCTGAGACGGATATGAGGTTCTTCCTCATCCCTGGCACATAAAGAACATTTGACACCTTCAAGGGAGGTTTAGACTCCCTCTGAAATGTCAGTGTTCCCACACCGACTGCTCTAACAACTTTGTCATCACCGAGTACTACCTCTATATCAGTGCCACTCTCTGAAAGCTCTGAGAAGTACTCACGGACTCCTGTCATATGACGTGAAGCCCCACTGTCCACATACCAGATACCCGAAGATGCTTCGCTAGTCGAGGGAAATGCATGCTCCCTCTGAACCTCTGTGGCAGGTAATCCTGCACTAGAGGACTCACACGCAATGAACCCAAACTCCTGGTCAAAGCGATCTGCAAAGTCCTCAACCTCTGCTGATGCTGCCATGCTCTGGTTCTTCCCCTTCTTCTTCTTCTTCTCCAGACACACAACTGCATAGTGTCCCATCTTCTGACAATTCCAACACTTCACCTTGGAATAGTCCTTCTGTGTGTTGCCCTGTTTACCTTTACCTTTGCCTTTGCCCCCACCATTGCTTGTGGAAGCCTACTTCTTCCCTTTGCCTTTCTTGCCTCCTGCCAACAGTGCTACATCCTCATCCTGCTCAACTGGCTTGGCTGCCCCAAGCTGACCTTTCCTGATCTCTGTCTGAATGCAATCATCCCAAAACCTCTCCCATGTGGGAAGGGTCTCACGTGCACAAACTCCATCAGCAAAGTTCATCCATGAACTGGGGAGGCCATTCACTGCAATCCGCACCAACTCAGTGGGTGGAATGGCCTCTCCAATCGCTGCCAACTCATCTCTCACATTAGTAATCTTTGTGAGATATCCAGCTGCACTATCAGTCTTACCCATCTTAATGGTCTTCAGCTTCTCCTTCAGGACCATTTTCCGGTTCTCATTGGTACTCTGGTAGAGATTTGTCAATGATGTCCACATCTCATGAGCATTTCTCTTTCCTCTCTCATGAGGAATGCAATGGTCTTTGACTCCGTCTAGAATTAGTCTCTTATCCTTGTTGTTCTTTTTGTTATATGATGCCAACTGAACAACATCAGTAGGCACAACAACAGGGTTCTGTGTGGTATGCACCATGATGTCCCAGACTTCTACCTCCTCAAAGATACTCTGCATTTTCTCCTTCCAAACGCTGTAATTGGTATGCCCATCCAACCTATCCTCCACCCTCAATCCCAATGACATCCTACTGTCCTAAAAACTGAAAAATAGCACTGTTGTAGTAAAGATAAAAATTCTGTGTGTGAAAAATTAGCTTGCTGGAATTTTCTGAGTGAAAAATTAGCAGACTGTATTTTTCTTCTTGCTGTCCCAGACTGCACTTTCAGCACCCAAGCTCTGATACCATGTAGAAATTTATTGTTTTCCCACCCCGGTTTTCAGTTTCACCTTATTTCTCCTTTTAGTTAAATGCCCTTTCCCATATCCTTACATTCAACAACAGAAAAATAATTTTCGCTGAAAACACAAATTCTGGAAAATTTACAGAATGCTAGAAAATGCAGAAATAAAAATCTGCAAGCTCAAGACAGCTATTTAACACATTTTAACACAGATTTTTGGTCAAGGTGACCCTGGAAAAACCCCCTACAACTCTTGGGGAAAACCAGTCTGAAAGCTTCTCTTTTATTTTTGAAAAAATGCTTTTACAGTGAGCAGTAATACACAGAAAATTACAGCAAACACAAAAATCACTTATCTCGACTTTTGTGCCACCCTCCACCTTGAAAATTGTGCCAAAAAGCAAGCAGGAATTTTACAGAGAAATTACAGCATTAAATGCTATCTTTGCTGCCTTGAAAAATGTGCCAGGAATGACCGTACGGATAGGACAGCAGCCCCCTTTCTCGATTTTCGTGCCCAGAAAATCAGCCTAGAAAACCGTGCTCCTTGCTGCTGTTCCAGTTCCTCGAAAACAGTGCTGCCCCTCTCTTGAAAATCGTGCAAACCGCTGTACGGATTTTCTGCCTTGGTTAGTGTGCCAATGAAACTCTTCTGTACGGATTTTCAGCCTTGGGAAGTGCCCTCTTGCTGTACGGATTTGCTGTGCTGCCTTTGCTGCTCTCCCTCTGCTCAGAAATTACTCTTCAGCTTTCTCTCCTCTTCTCTCAATCTGCTCATGAAAGAATGAATGACCTTTTCCTCCTTTTCCTCTTTTAACCTAACCCTAAGTGACTTTTGGGGAGTCCCTAAATCCAATAGCTGAAACAGATTAAGATCTTGGGGTGAGATTAAAAGCTCATTTAAATCTCACTTTCTATTTTTTTAATTCACCCCACTTTAATAAAGACACACTTAGTCATTTATTTCCAAAGTCACTTTTCCTTTCTAATTTTACATTGACTTTATTAAAATCACTTTAAAATTAGACTTTAGTAACTTTATCACTTAAAGTCACTTTTAAATTAGATTTGACTTTATAACTTTATTAAGTCACTTTAGGAGAAAAATTAAATTCTTTTGGACACTTTTCCCTAGGCCAAAGATCAAAGCCTTAGAGAACCACCTGTCCTCCGGTAACCAAATTTCAACATAAATCATGAAAGAGCACTTACAAGTATAGTGAATATATCCAATCATCAAAGAGAGACAAAAATGAAAGCTCTAAGACCAAGAAAAGTTATCCAAACATCAAAATGCATCAATATTTCTCCAATTCGTCCATCAATAGCTATAGAGGAATTCTAAATAAGAGAGAGATACAAATTCAAGTGATGATGAGAAATGAATCAATCCTCTCATCAATATATATGATTCTGTAAGGGTTTGATTTGTCTAATTAGGACTAATGATGCCCCTAATAATAAAATAATGTGCAAAATAACATTCCTCAGTGACAAGCCCACCGAGATAGCTCCATAACATGAAAAATAAGCCTCTCAAGAGGGGAAAAATGATAGATAAATAGCTAGGAGGGCCATTGGGAGGCCTAGTGGAGTCCAATGTGTGTCAAAATCAATGGAAGGGCTCCACATATAGTGATAAAGGAGGTGGCCCCTTGATCTCCAAGAAAATGGCTTTCGGTACTCCCAAGTGGCTATGAGGGCACAAAAACATCCTCATGGGTCTTTGAGTAGATCGATCAAGCCTATATCCCATTTGTAAGGGTTGGAACAATGATGCAAGCCCTCTCTTTATCTCCCATGGTGAGACACAACCCCATCTAGACCCTGGATCAAATACCAAGTGTGTAGCCAGTTGCGCAAGGGAGTCCAAGTGCATCATCATCATAAAATAGGTGGAACACGAGCGAGCAATGGATGGTATTGAAGGATCCCATGGCGTGGCCATCTGTTCTCTGCAATAGTGGAGGCCCATGACTCTCAACAAACACCCTATAAATGCCAATATGACCCTTTGAGGGGCTTGGACCCCATATAGCGAGACCAAACCCCAAGATGAAGATCCACTTGCAATCCAGTATAAGATAAAATGTGTCTCCTAACCTTCTAGTACAACAAATCGTCAACATAATTGAGTAAATGAGCTTACACAACATGGGACCAAGTAAACAGTTCATAGTGACATGCCCTTCCATAATGGGCTTTAGAGTGTACAAATGTCTCCAAGTACAAGAAGGAGGTTAACCAAGGACCTATTAGGTGGTTTCAACCAATGTTGCGAACATCGACATTGGGATAAAATCATCAAGGGTCCAGAAAACCAAAAATCATAAAAATCGGGAAAATATCGATAAAAATCGACAAACATCGACAAGGCCAAAAAATCGTGATTTTCAGATACAATTGGGATGTTATCGAGATGTTCACAACAATGGTTTCAACCTCTAAAGGAGTGACGTGTCCATGGTACATCCATCAAGTGGTAGGTGTCATGTGATATGATGATGGAATATTGTGGGGCATTAGGGGAAGGCTCTAGGCCACATGCCATAGTACAAGGATATCTAAGGTAAAGGAAGGTCACACTTGGGTGTATGAATTTAGGAGGGAGAAATCATGGTACATGAGTTACCTTGACCTTTGTTTCTCCACCCTTCTTCATATGTCTTTTTCCTTTTATTGATTTTTCCTTTAAAACTGTTTGGGGCTCCAGGGGATGAGAGCATGATGTGAATGATATAGCCCCGTAAGGTTGGGAAGTTCATCGCCCACTAGGAGTTTGGACAATCATGGGTTCTTTAATGATGTAGCGGGCCCTCAGAACTAGGGTGATGGCGCTAATGATGGGGGTAAAGCTTATGTTTGGATTTTTACCACGTGCTAAATTTGTATGCCCTGACCATCTTTTGCATTTTATGGTACATTTCCTGTTGAGAGTGTTGAGAAATTTAGGGGAAACTATATTAGGTGACTTCTCTTACTTTGATAACTGCTTGTGATGTATTTTTACTTAACTTGATCAACTTCTTCTTTCACTTGATTATTATTATGTTCTTATCATCAATCAACTACCAAACTATGAAGATCAAATAGATAAGAGGACACATAATGTAGGCTACAAGATAGGGCCAAAAACTCTCCTCTTTAGAGGAAACCCACAAGCATTCTTCTCTTATTATAGAATGTTCAGATGATGAATTTTGAGACCTAAGATCCTTGTCAAAGACCCCTTCAAGACCAAGTCAAACTTCTCCTTTTTGATGAACTCTTCGAGCTACTTTGACCTAGCAGCTTCCAACAATTTCGACTCAGCAACTTCTAGCAACTTTGACCCAACAACTTCCAACAACTTTGACACAACAACTTCCAACTTCCGACAATTTTGACCTAGCAACAACTTTGACTTCCTAGCAACTTTGACTTCCACAACAATTTCTTCTGCAATTTCGACTTCTCCAATAGTTTTCTTTTGCAACTTCTGCAATTTTGGTCTAGCAGCTACTTTAGAAACCCTAACAAGAGAGAGAATGTGGTGCAAAAACTTTGATCTTGCTTTTCTTCTTCTCTTTATTGATTTTCATCCTTTTCCAGCTTCTTTCTTGAGGAGATCAACCTTCTTGATTGATTGAATCATTCTACCAAATGATGTCGAGGTTCCCTTATATATAGGCTTCTCAGGTGGTCGAATTGCTGTCCATAAGGCCGACCCGATCCTTCTTGTAGGCCGACTTGTTTGACAAGGTCTTTATGACACTTTTGACTACACAAAAATTTCTTTACAAAATACAATATTCCCAAAGGGGTCCTACATGTATGACAATGACTCTTTTGACTTCATAATTCTATGACAAACCTAGAAGCACTCAATGGGTGCTTGACCTATAAATAAATTGATCTTGAGCATGAAACCTGTGCATCAAGAATGACAATAATAAATTGCTGTTCCTTTTATTATTAAATATATAAAATCATGATTACAATAGACATTATAAAGACTGAACCTAGTTACACATTTCAACACTCCCTTTTAACTAGGGAGGTATTCATAATCCATACAAGGTACTTGGACATTCTCATATTGAAGAATTCTCATAAGCAGACTTGGATTGGTAAGCCATTTCATAAGCTATTATATCAGCTTATATCAACACATCTCATCATACCAATCAACATTGTCACATAGCAAGGCCTTGACTAACAACTCTATCTCTCCACAAGATCAGAGCACAATACTGGCGAGACAATGACTAATAGACACCTTTCATCATTGTCTCTCTAAGGCACATACCCCATCCAAATGTTCACAAGGTATATCCTTTTAGGACCATTCTTGTCTTGGAATAACACATCCTCAAGGAATTTCCTCTTCGACTACTCTTGCCTATTGGATGCCCTACCACATACTCAAAGAGTATTGGAATCCATCTGTGATGCTTTACCCAATCCTCCATTCTTTTCTTCACAACATGAAGGCAAGAATGATGTGTCTATCTCTCCCTCTCTACTAGGGAGGATCTACACATTCCTATAATATTCCCAAGCTCCCTTTTAACAAGGGACTTTCCCAAGCTCCCTTTCAACTGGAACTTGTTTCCAACAATAGCTCTTTGCCCTTTGGTGGAGATCATGGTACTATCAACTGTTTGTAGGGCTCCTCTTTCCAACTTCATGTCATGAACTTCAACTTCTTCATCATGGAGCTTTCTTCTAGAACTTCTTCGTAGGGCATCGACCATCTTTTCCATCACTTCCTTTTAACGAAACATAGTCTTGAACCAATAGTCATGTCATTCTTTCCTTCATTGGTAAGAAACCTTCTAGTCCACATCTGGCTATCCTTCATACAAGTACCTTGTCGAAGTCATGTTTCTTTTAGGATCTTCCATCCAATATTATGAATAATAGTTGTAGGTGACTTCTACAACCTTCTTTCGGTAGCCCTGTAATGACCCAACTAGATGCTTTAAAAAATAAAAATGAACAATAAATCAAAGTTACCTCTTTATGATGGCCTTTCGTCATGACATCAGCGTCTAGCAGCATCAACAATCTGAATCCATCTCGTAGACATTCATTACCAAGGTTCTCTTTTTCCAACATACCAATCAAGGTCTTCATACCTTCTTCATGGAGATGTCATAGCTATTCCTTCTTGTTATCAGATGTTGACCACTTATCTTATCTTACATGACTATAGATACGTCTTTCAGGAACTTTTCTTTCACCTTCTCTTCACATATTGCTTCCACATGATCGTCTATACATAGTTCCTTCATCATAGGAGCCATGAATGCCAACCACCTCATATTCTCCATGAGGTCATATCACGTCAATATGTAGAAGAGTTTAAGACACATTGTCTACATGCCTTCATGTATCTTTGTAAAGAAATAGTTTCTTCTTCTTTTATCATGCTCATGAGATAGAGTACTCTACCCATTTTATCTGCAACCATATGATGACATGGCTTTATCTATCAAATATTTACATACCTCTTCCTTCATGTGGCCATCTAGGCTTCCTTCGGGCAACTTCCTTTCCTTGCTTGAAGATGAAAGTACTCAACCAACATGTCATGCTGCACATCTTTGTTATCATACCATCATCCTTTTAACCTGTAGATCCCACATAAGGTGGAATGTAGACCATTTGTGATATGCTTCTCCTTAAGTAGAGGTGAATCTTCTAACAACGATTCCTATGGAGGATCTTAATAATCCTTATTCTGCAAATGCTCCTTTCTAATGATGATGACGTATGATGATCTCTTTATATTCTATCTTGCTAGATGACTTTGTCCAACCATATATATTTCTATTTTGGTCATCCTTATATGCTTTCAAAGAAAATTCCATGAGCTACTTTCTCTTCATGGTGAGAGTGTCAACTATATGCACTTGTACTTCGGCTATCCTTCCATGCCTTTATGATGATGTCGTCTTTATCTCAGCTATAATGCATCCTTTCATACCTGTGATGCTTTCCATCATGACAAAAATCTTTTTATAAACTTGAAAAGAACTAAATGTAGGAGGTTATCTTAGTCATAGTAGAGGTCTTTCACTTCCCCCTTCTTTGGCTTCTTTTTTTCAGGCTCTTCTACTTCTTCGGTGATATGGGCTTCATTTCTTTCCTTTCTCTTCTTGTTGTCCTTCTTGAGTTTATGACAGTTACTCTTAAAGTTCCCATATTCATTACATTCATAGGATTGGATCTTTGACATGTCAAGCTTCTTCTTTTTTCGAGGATCGAACTTTCCATATTTCCCTTTCTTTCTAGCCATAGCTGCATGTTCTTGAAATTGTTCACTTGATGCAACATCACTCTTTACCTTCAACCTAGTTTCTTCAATCTTACATAATGACCAAAGTTCACTAAATGGAGTGGCTTCCTTCTTTCCATAGATAGTTGATACAAAGTTGCCCATTCATCAGGTAGTGCATTGAGTACAAGGGTTGTCATTTCTTTATCAAACATTATTTCCCCTAGCTCTTGTAGTTGATCTCTTATTTGAGATACCCTCATAAGGTATGAGTCTACGCCTTCTTCCTTTGATACCTTCATCTTGTATAACTCGGTTCTCAATGATAGAACTTCTCCTACAGTGCTTATGAAAAAAATTCTACCAACTTTTCATAGATATCTTTTGATTTCTCCAACTTTGCTACACAAGGGATGAGGGAATCCTTGATTGATTCTACAAGGATTCTTTGAGCCCTTATTTCCCCTTTCATATACTTCAATAGTGCTTGAGCTTGCTCTTGAGATGGTTTGGATACTAAACACTTCAAGATTAACACATTATCTCTGCAGGCACTTGCTTGGAAATTGAAAGTTGCATTTTCTAGCTTTGGCATGGAGAAGAGTTAATGCATTGAGCAGCATCAACATATTCAATAACTTCATTCTCCATGAGGATCAAATCTATCATTTTTTTCCATGCAAGGAAATTTGATGACCCAACCAGTTTGTTGCTCTCCTTGCAAAATGAAGTCATGTTGATAGCATATTCAGACATAAATATAAAGATACTTACTTGTCAAGTGAAGATGCTCCTTTGATGATGATATCTTCAACTTGATGTTTTCTTGATGATGTTGACTTTTACTACTCCTTTGACAATTGAAGATGCCTCCTTGATGATGATGACTTGATGATCTTCTTCAAGGATGATTGAGATGTGATCCTTTCTTTAATGTGAGGGAGATCACTTTGATGATGATGTGTTCTTTCTTGCTTCCTTATAAGATGATTGTAGAATGTGTAAGCTTTCTAAGAATGCTTCAAGTGTAGAGTCCTTCTTTGAATGGAGGTAGGGTCTTTATGGTCTTCTTCTTTTTCAAAGTGGTGTTCCTTATAGATGATGTGATCCTTGTGATGAGATGAATGATCCTCCTTGATGCTTCTTAGTTTTCCTTGATGATCTCCTTGTGCTCAACCCTTATGTATCCTTCTTCAATGGAGTGATCTTCAAGTTGCCTTTCCTTATTGTAGTCACCTTAGCTCTAATTCCATGTTGATAAATCTAGGGGCAACTAGATTAGGTGATTTCTCTTACTTTGATAACTGCTTGTGATGTATTTTTACTTAACTTGATTAGCTTCTTCTTTCACATTATTATTATTATGTTCTTATCATCAAACAACTACCAAATTATGAAGATCAAATAGTTAAGAGGACACAAAATGTAGGCTGCAAGCCAGGGCCAAAACCTCTCCTCTTGAGAGGAAAACCCACAAGAATCCTTCTCATTCTTATAGAATGGTCAGATGATGAATTCCAAGACCTAAGATCCTTGTCAAAGACCCCTCCAAGACCAAATCAAACTTCTCCTTCTTGATGAACTCTTCGAGCTACTTTGACCTACTAGCTTCCAACAATTTCGACCCAACAACTTCTAGCAACTTCAACCCAACAACTTCCAGCAACTTCTACCCAGCAACTTCCAACAACTTTGACCTTCCAACAATTTTGACCTAGCAACAACTTTGACTTCCCAGCAACTTTGACTTCCTCAACAAATTCTTCTATAATTTTGACTTCCCCAACAATTTTCTTCTACAACTTCGACTTTTCCAACAAAATTTTCAATTTTGGTCTAGCAACTACTTTAGAAACCCTAACAAGAGAGAGAAAGAGGTCCAAAAACTTCAATCTTGCTTTTCTTCTTTTTTTTCTTGATTTTCGTTCTTTTCTAGCTTCTTTCTTGAGGAGATTGGACCTATTCTTGATTGAGTGCGTTGTTCTACCAAATGAAGTCGAGGTTCCTTATATATAGGCTTCTTAGGAGGTCAAATTGTTGTCCATGAGGCCGAATTGTTTGACAAGGTCTTGGAGGGTCTTTATGACATTTTTGAATATACAAAATTTTCTTTACGAAATACGACATTCCCAAAGGGGTCTTACATGTATGACAATAACTCTTTTGACTTCATAAATAAATTTGACTTGGAGCATGAAACCCATGCATCAAGAATGACAATAAAATTTATTTTCTCTTTAATATCAAATATATAAAATCATGATTACAGTAGACATTATGAAAACCAAACCTAGTTACACATGTCAACAGAGAGTGGCCACATCATGCTTTTTATTTTCTTTTTAGTTGCATCAACCTTTGAGGCAGCGTTCTAGGCCCGACCATTGAATTTAGATAACCATGGTGTTCTATGCTTGATGCACTTTTACTTCAATCTTTCTTAGGCCCAATACAAAATAGTAATCACATAAACTTGAAAGTAAAACGCTGATAGAACACAATAATAGATCAATAGAAGACAAGCCAAATATAGATCAGATTTATAATTCCTTTTATCCTACAAAGATATGAGATATTGTGGCATTACGATGGTCAGCAGGATGCTTCAACCAACAATGTCTTTCTCGATCAGCCGACACTTTCATGTGTCACACCCATAGCCCTCAAAGACAGCTCATCATAAGCCAAACCAGGGACAATGCAGAAAAGTCAATGCATCAAACTAGGGCTTCGGTCAAACTTCTTGGAATTCCTCAATTTTAGTGCCCAGCTGTACGGCCTCCTAAAATTAGAATTTCTACAGAAGATTGAGGTCAAATGACCAAGGTTTCCCCACTGGTCAACACTGCAACAAAAAAGCCCTAAACAGACCAGTGCAGAAAACAGAAAGCCCTAAACAAATCAGCGCAGAAAATAGCGGCTTCACTCCACACATGTGAGGGAAAAAAGGCCTCCAAAGGCTATCGAACCAATCAAATCACAATGAGATAATGTGTGATGAGATGATGAGAAAATGACCTCCAAGTCTCTCGAATTTATATTCATCAATGAGGGTGTGTGACACATCTCTTAGGCACGTGGGATAAATTTGGACGACCTTGCACATGTGGAAAATAAATTCAAAATCAATGTTCTGCTCATCCGATCAAGATGATCTTTAGATCAATCTTGCGCCTCTCCGAAAGAGGAATCCAACAAAAATATGACCATTGTCATCATATGAGCAGTGCAACATGGAGTTTGGACCTAGTTGCCCAAAATTAACACTCCCTCTCAACTAGGGAGAACTCCATTTGTCCACAAGTGCCATCCATCATGTACCAAACCAAACGTCGTGTGTCATCTCGCCATAACTTGCTTTGCTGGCTCTTTATTTCAGAACAAAAGGTGCGTCACAAAGACATCATTCACAGCTGACCCGAAGTCAGCTTAGAGGTAAAAATCTCTCTCGGACTCAAAAGAGTCTCATAGTAACCCGAAGTTAGTTTACTGACCTAAAGTCAGCTTAGAGGATGAAACCTCATCATACTTATTCCTAGATCAAGGTGTTGGACACGTGCCATCCTAGACATAGAGAGTACGACCATCTTCAATGCGTCCATCGGTCCTGCTATGGTCTATATCCACATTTCCCACCTCATTAGCCAAATGAGAGGTACTTCCCATGATTCTGAAACTCCATGGGTAGGATGCGTGCGGGGCACAGATCAGAGAGAGGCAAACCAACTCAATATCATAACGGTGGGGCAGAAGCACCACAAGGTTTAGCAAGCCTAGCCCCGTGAGTGCTTATAGCTCCAAGAAGCTATCCCCAAGCCCCCTAAAGCTCCCAGAGCTCATAGTCCAACTCAAGCAGGACCCTTAAAATAGGGTCTTTCCACGATTCCAAGCTTCTCACGAAAGGTTAGGAACTTGAGCTTCTCCAGGGGCTTCGTGAGAATATTTGCGACCTGCTCATCAGTTCCTATATGATCGAGCCTTATGGCGCCTCGCTATACCATATCTTGGATAAAGTGGTACCTAATATCAATATGCCTGGATCGATTGTGGAACACGAGATTCTCAGAAAGATGAATCCCACTCTGGTTATCACAAAGGATAATGGTGGTATCTAACACATGCCTGAACAACTCACTGAAGAGCTTTCGCAAACAAATAGCTTCACAACAGGCCATACTCGCTGCAATGTATTCGGCCTCAGAAGTGCTCAAAGCCACTGACTTCTGCTTCCTGCTCATCCAAGATATCGAAGCAGAACCCAAGGTGAAGCAACATCTAGATGTGCTCTTGTGATCCACCACACTGCCAGCCCAAATTGGCACCAGTATATCGATTGAGTCTCAAACTCACGACAGTGTATCTCAGCCCATGGTTGATTGTGCCCCTAAGAGATCTCAACGAATTCTTGGCACCAATCCAGTGAATGTGATGAGGTTCAACCATATGTTGACTCACAGTGTTCACTGCAAAACATACATTCAAACAGGAGTTCACTAAGAACATTAGGGCACCTACGAGTTCTCGATACTCGGTAGGATTTGCTAGCACGGGCCCAACAACTTTTTCACTCAACTTCTTAAAGTTGAGTTCCATAGGTGTCGACACAGACTTATAGTCCATCATACCAAATCTCTCCAACAGCTTCACGACATATTTTCCTTGAGAAAGGAAAATCTCGCCTGGCCTCTGCCAGACCTCCAAGCCTAGGAAGTAGTGCATCAGTCCTAGGTCTTTCATCTCAAACTCGAAAGCTAGCTCCCTCTTACACTGATGAATGAGAGGGTCAGCGCCTGTCAAAAAGAGATTGTCCACATTGAGAACCAAAATGATAGGCCTTTCTCTATCAACCTTAAAATAAAGGTTCGGATCAGTGTTACTTCGAGTGAAGCTCAACTTCATCAAGTAGCTATCTATCCTCTCGTAGCAAGCCCTGGGGGCTTGCTTCAACCCATAGAGGGATTCCTTCAACCTGCATACATGGGTGTCTCTATCTCGGACTTCAAACCCCAGAGGTTGCTCCACATACCCCTCTTCCTTTATGGATCCATGCAAAAAAGCGGTCTTCACATCCATCTGATGTAGACTCCATCCTTGCGTAGCAGCAAGGGAAATAATAGGTCGGATGGTGGTATAGCGGGCCACAGGTGCAAATATATCATCATAATATATGCCTTCTTTTTGAGAGAAGCCTCGGGCAACGAATCTTGCCTTGTAATTTTCAGCACTTCCATCAAATCCATGCTTGATCTTATAGAGCCATTTCAAGGTGACAACAGATTTGTCCTCCTATCTTAAGACCACTTCCCAGACATTATTCTTCATAATGTACTCATATTCTTCGTGCATAGCATCCTTCCAAACTTGATGCTTTACGACTTCTTCAAATGTTCCAGGCTCAGATTGTATTATCGTACTCATGGCTGCTAGATACCCTTGGTATCTCTTCGACTTCTTTCTTTCACGGAATGTCCCCCTTGGGGCAATATGTCTCTTGGCATCTTTGAGAGTATCCCTAAGCCATGAAGGTCTTCTCTTATTTGAAGGAGGTCGATCAATGGGATCCATAGGTCCTTCAACTGTTGAGATTTTGTGTATTTGGGGTAGCATCAGTTGTGCTCTAGGTCCCAAATTTTGTGGAGGGACTAGAGTACATTTGATCTACAAGACCTAGAAATGGATTTGAGAAATCTCAAGTTGTGTTGAAGTTATTCAAATAATTAATTATTTTAATGGATTTCCAAGTCTAACTTAGGAAAATAAAATAATTAAAGTGAATTAATTAACACGTGTTGAAATTGTCTTAAGTCACATTGATCAAGCAGTCTTTTAATCTTAGCCGTTGATAGATGATTTAATCTCGGTTGTTGAAGGGTTCCACAAAAAAGTATAAGAGAAAGGCTTGAGGGTCAGTTGAAGACACACATTTTCTGTAGAAATGAGGAATAGATTTGGAATTATAGGGTGGGTTTGCTAAGAATTTCCAGTGGAATTTCCTGCAGTGAGGGGTAGTATTGGCCAAGGGAATGTTTTGATTCCGGGGCCAAGAGACAGCAAGAGGCAAGAGGAGCAGCTCAAGGATAGTGCAGAGAGGCAGCTAGGGCCATGCTAGGCTGACGTTGGCCAAGTAGAGGTAGTGCAGGGGTAGCATAGACCCTCCTAGGGTGACGCAGACCCTCCTAGAGCTACACAGAGGCTAATGCAGTCCCTCCAGGGCAACGCTGGGGCTTCAGAAGCAGCGCTGAGGGTTTCTAGGGTCAGATCCGGGCTAAGTCCTGTAAATCCCATTTGAGGGTGTGGATCAGTCAGATATTTGGCACTAGATCTTCAGGTTAGCTACAGATTTTATATCTTTTATTCTCTGTCGGGTTTTCCAAGGTTGGAACCTAGATTTGCTGTACTCAGAACTACTTAATAATAAACCCTCATATCTGTTGAATCGGTTTTCTCGCTTTGGGTTTTTCCAGGGACTTATGTCCAATAATCCATGTGTCACTTTGTTGCATGAGTAAATTATTTAGTAAATGATTTGCATGTGTAGGCTTTAGTTGTGTTTATTTTCGGTATTTTCTGAATCTAATTTATGAAAATAACTTGTATTAATTAAATCAAGTAGGAGGAAATAAACCAATAAATTGCAGTAGAATTTTCACATAAACATTGGGCATCAGGTCATCCTTCGGGTCTTCCAACTTCCTTGCTTCTTCAGCTTCTTTGTCTTCCTTGGAGCTAGGAAGATTACTTACTTTCTTGAGGGAGACATCTTCATCGAAGGTAACATCCTGGCATATCTCCACTTCCCTTTGACCGATCACATAGAGTCTATATACCTTTGAAGTTTCACTGTAGCCCACAAACATTCCCTTCTTTCCAAAAGCATCATGCTTGCTTCTCTTTTCTTTCGGCACATGAAAGTAAACAAGACAATCAAAAACTCTAAAATAAGAAACATCAGGTTTCTTGCCAGCGAAGACTTCTTCGGGAGTTTTGGAGTCTAGAGCAGAATGTAGGCATCTGTTTTGAACATACACAACAGTGTTCGCAGCTTCTCCCCATAGAAACTTTGGAAGACCTTGGTCGCATAGCATGGCGCGGGCAGCTTCCACAATGGTCTTGTTCTTTCTTTCAGCGACATCATTTTGCTCAGGAGTGTACGCAGTTGTGGTCTCCCTCTCAATTCTAGCTTCTCTACAAAAGTCATTAAACTCATTCAACTCATACTCGGTCCCATTGTCGGTCCTCAAAACTTTGATTTTCTTCTCGGTTTGATTTTCCACCAAGGCCTTGAAGGTACATAACCATTTGAATGCTTCGACCTTCTTCTTCTTCAAAATATATCCAGGTCTCGCGGGAGAAATCATCTGTAAAAGTCATGTAATAGGAACATCCTCCCAAGGATGTCACAAGCAGCATACCAGATAAGTCAAAATGTATCAACTGCAAGATATCAGTTGTCTTTGTGACACTTGAGGGGAATGGTCCCCTTGTATGCATCCCTTCAGCACAACCCTGGCATATACCTTCATGATCATGTCTCAATTCAAACATCCTTGTCACCACCTTCCTTGCCTCGGGAAGGGCTTTGTAATGAAGGTGTGCAAACCTCCGGTGCCATAACTCTGTTTGAAGAGTTGTATCACATGTCATAGCCCCTATTGGACTTCCTCCAACCTGGTAGAGTGTATCAACTCTAAAACCAATAGAAAGAGCTTCCTTGAAGTTCTTCTTCCAGATAAGTACCTTTCCATCAACGAATGCCACCTTGAACCCTTTGTCTTCCATTGCTGAAACGGACACAAGGTTCTTCTTCAAGTTAGGTACATACAACACATCTTGTAATCGGATGACTTGACCTTGAGATAAATGGAGGGTCACAACCCCTATCCTTTTCATGGGATAGGTGGCATTATCTCCAAGGATAATTTCCAGATTAGTATCCTTCTCAACGAAATCAGAAAGGGCTTCTTTATAACCAGTGAGGTGCCTTGAAGCATCACTATCAATTAACCAGACATCTAGGGTGTCGGGTGGAGATGCAGCAGAGAGGGCAGATACAAGAATAAAATCATTTCTCTTATTATCAATAACATTAGACTCATCATTCCTGAAATTTCTTGACCTCTTGAAAGGTTGCCCATTTCCATTACGATCAGAGGGAGCCTTCCTTTTTCCTTGGAACCTGTTGTTCTTGCCATTCCTTCTCGAGTTGTTGCTGTCATCATCCCTGGGAGAGTCCCTTCTATTAGGGCAATCTCTTGCATAGTCTCCAGTCTTGTTACAAGTGTAACATCTTCCCTTCCTTTGGGCCCCGCTCTACCATGGTTTTGATTTCTCGGGCTACCATGGTTCTTTTTCTTTGCATGAGCGGCGAAGGCAGTAGGGTCACTTCCATTACCATTAGAAGCACACTCCATTCTTGTTTCCTCTTGAGTGCATCTTGTCAATATTTCATCAAAATCAAGAATCACATTATTTTGGGGAGACATCCAAGTGCAATAAGAACCAACTCTCGATTAGATATTTCTTCCCCAATAGCTAGGAGGTTATTCTTGATTTTAGTGAGCCTCATAAAATAGGATTGAATAGATTCATCCTTACCCTTCTTGATATTCTTCAATTGATTCTTGAAGAAGAGGATTTGATTAGCATTGCTAGCCCTGAACATGCTCACCAGCTTATCATACATCTCCTTAGATGTCTTAAGCTCAGAAATGTAAGCAACCAACTGCTTATGAATAGAATCTCGGATAATCATCTTTGCTTTGATTTCCCCTTTTCTATACTTAGTTTTCGTGGCAACAGTTGCATTTGATGGAGGCTCTTGAATATTCCCCTGTACATAGTCCATGACATCTTGATCTTCTAGCGCCAAATCCAAGAACATCTTCCATGCATGATAATCAGACTTATCGGTCAATTTATCATCAGCCTTGAAACCCTTGTTGGTTGAGGAGGCCATTTGTCCTTGATAGGATTTCTTCCTTTAGAGATAGCTTCTAACACCAACTTGGACTCTTGGACTTTGTCTTCACCTCAACTTTGATTCCATGTTGAATTTAGATAACCATGGTGTTCTATTCATGATGCACTTTTACTTCAATCTTTCTTAGGCCCAATACAAAATAGTAATCACATAAACTTGAAAGTAAAATGCTGATAGAACACAATAATAGATCAATAGAAGACAAGCCAAATATAGATCAGATTTACAATTCCTTTTGTCCAGCAAAGATATGGGATATTGCGGCATTATGGCGGTCAACAGGATGCTTCAACCAACAAAGTCTTTCTCGGTCAGCCAACACTTTCATGTGTCACACCCACAACCCTCAAAGATGGCTCATCACAAGTCAACGCAAGTCAAACCAGGGACAACGCAGGAAAGTCAACGCAGACAACTTCAGAAAAGTCAACACAACAAACCAGGGCTTCTGTCAAACTGCCCGAAAATCCTCGATTTTATTGCCCAGTTGTACGGCCTCCTAAAATTGGAATTTCTGCAGAATATTGAGGTCAAATGACCAAGGTTTGACGATGGTCAACGTTGGTCAATGCTGCAGCAGAAAAGCCCTAAACAAATCAGTGCAGAAAATAGAAAGCCCTAAACAGATCAACGTAGAAAACAACAACCTCGCTCCATACCTGTGAAAGAAAAAAGGCCTCCAAAAGTTATTGAACCAATCAGATCACAATGAGAGAATGTGTGATGAGACGATGAGAAAATGACCTCCAAGTCTCTCCAATTTATATTCATCAATGAGGGTGTGTGACACATCTCTTAGGCATGTGGGATAAATCTGGCCGACCTTGCACATGTGGAAAATGAATTCAAAATCAATGTTCTGCTCATCCGATCAAGATGATCTTTAGATCAATCATGCACCTCTCCAAAAGAGGAATCCAACGAAAATATGACCATCATCATATGAGCAGTGAAACATGGAGTTTGGACCTAGTTGCCCAAAAGTAACATCCAAATTGTGGACAAGGGGAGGGGGAGGCTAACTTCTTGTAGAACCAATGGACAAATGTGGACCCGGATGAGAGATATGTGAAAAGGGGTAAAAATGAACAGAGGGGAGTAATGTATGTGGTATCGAGAAGCGGGACCATGCAACAAAAATCAGGATTTCCCATGTAGTGGCACTCCTAAAGCTAGTAGCCAATAAAGGAGGTCCCATGGGACTTGGATACAAGGTTAACCACCAAATTGGACAAGGGGACAAGAGTACAAACCAAGCCATTCATTCTACTGAATCTCCCCACTAATCCATGGTCAAAGGTGTCGATGATAAGCAAGAAAAAATACCCAACTACACAATGATAGCCATACCTTCGGGCTTGGAAGGCCCACCTTCAAACATATGATCATGACAGATGGGCGAGGGTGCATAATGGCTAGTGCAGATAGCAGAGATGGTGGCACATCGAGCTATCTGGTGTCTGCAAGGGGCTGCTGGATGTTGGCTGAGGACCATCTAGGAGAAAAACTTCTCCTATGGGTGTCACGCACAAGTGATGGGTAACATGCCCTAAACACCTTAATAACAATATTTTCCTTCGTCCAATATAAATTCTCTTTGGGGCATGATGGGCTTCATTTGGGATTTTAGGGTTCCTTTGGGGAAATTCATTTCATAGCTGCCCTAGTTTTCAACAAACGTGCACCCTATGTTTTGTTTTAGGGGTCGCCATGTCTCATGTCAAATACTCATATTTACATGTCCTCTATGTCTTGTGTCCTCGTGCATGTGACTTACCTTTATCTTTGAAATTATAGTTAATCAAAGTCTAAAATTTGAATGATAGGTACATAAAGATCTTCTATCTATATCCTTCAAGTGTCATCTTCCAAAACATCCCAGAAGAAAAGTTATAGTGAAAATTCCTAGATGACTCATTCACCCCATAGATGACATTTTTGCATCAACCTTTTGACCCCAAGAATCACCCCAAAAGTTACTCCTCAGCTCCTCTTTTGTCCCCAGATCTCTTCTTGCTTATATTCAAATGGAACTCATATGCCTTTATTTATAGTGTTTGTACTTTCACTTATGGGGTTGACTTGTAAAACTAGTTGGGTCAGCTTGCTTGTACTTTGGTTGGTTCACCCTAACAAAATTTTTGATATCTCTTCATTCCTATGGAATTAGAGGGAGTGCGATATACCATTGGAAAGGTCTTAAAATAAACGTTCCAACCATATATCTTATGCTCTCATTTGAACAAGGTAATAAGAGTAAAAATGCATTCAAAGATAGGATATCAAAATGTGGCATCAAAAGTTCAAAAACAATGTTCTCAACAATTTTCATTTTCCAATATTTATCTTGGACATAAGTAGGCTTCCCCTGTCTTTGACATCAATGACAACAATATTTTCAACAATCAGTAGGTCATATAGAGACTTAAGGTCAAAGGTGAGGGGGATTATTATTAACACATAGAAAAAAGGGCGGTGAGTTCTCCAAAGAACACATGGCAACTAATGTTTTACCCATGGATCCCTGCTTCCATCTTGTGGACTCATAACCCCCTTGTTGCTTCTCAGAAACCTTTTGGTGGTTTACATATATACGTTCCTTTTTCTTTGTAAATATAAGATGAAGTTCACCATGGCAGTGTATTCATACGTCAGTACCTTGGGAACACACATGCAAGATACTCCAAGCCCACAACTTGGAGTCAACCATTCACTAGGCAGGCCTTTCCATTGGGCTCTGCATTATGAATATTTATAAGGCATTCTATGTATTTATATCATGGGGTAATTATAACGTGGCACACCAGCACACCGAGTGTGCCACCTGGCAATAAACCATGCCACTACGTTTTAGTTTAATATGATCCAGGGGTTAAAACTGGGTTATTCCAGTTGACAGCTTATTGTTTATGAATTGCTTGGCTATTCTGGTGCCTTTTTCATATTAGCCATTCCACTGAAAAATATATTGGTCCAACAGTAATATTTTCCAAATCTAGCACAGTAACGAAACTGATATGATAAAATTTTATTTCTTAACTACTTGTATATGCATATGGAAATTGGCTTATGAACTGTGATAGTGCATAGTAATTTGTTGGACTGGGTATATTACCCACAGCATGACTGACACTAGGATTTCTATGATTAAATGTTTGCAGAAAGTGACTGATGAATTTATAAAGAAGGCCGATTCATTGTATAAGCAAAAAGAAAAGGTATGTTGTGTATGGATGAAAAATGCTAGTCCAACTATTGCTCTGTAAAAGCTGTTGGAAAAAAAATGATTTTTCTCTTTTCAAACCAATTTTTTGTCATGGGAATAATTTTGTCCATTTGTTCAGATTTTTGGATTTTTAAAAATATACTTTTGCTGATTATTCTGCAGGAGTTGATGACTGTATGAGGATAATTGGGCGCGATATTGGCATTGATGATAAGCATATTATTTTAAGTTGCAAACATGGGCTATATGTAAATGTCAGTTTTGACTTTAGTTTGCCAGATATCTACTTTTTGTTACTTCACTGGTTGCACCTAAACATCTCTATGTGAGACGAGACAGGCATATCCTATTAGTACTGTAAGTATTATTTTTTGGGTAATGAGCTACTTGTGAATATAGAAATGTAGGATGGCTTTGCAAGTTGGGCATGGATATTTTTTTACGATTAGATAAGATTGACTATTTGTTAGGTAGATATCAATTCAAAGAGCTTGACCTGAAATTTGTTTTCAAAATGCCATGCAACTAGAATCTGGCCTCCAAGTCACCTCCATTTAATCCATTTATTTATTCAAGGTATAATAGTTGAACTATAAGCAAAAATAGCACGGTAATGAGGGAGGCCAATTTAATTCTTTGAATTCGTCAGATGAATCAATGAATTGGTGATGAGGTAGGTTGGTTAGACTTGCTTGGGACATGATTTGACATCTTTTCAGCAAATTGGCCCCATAGGAATACTTGTTTTAATGCAACCTTTTGAAAACAAATTAAAGGGCGGGCACAAATACGCACCCCATTTCATTCCATCTCCTTATGAATCTTTTATTCTAATAATCAGTTGTTTATAATGGACTTCAAAGATTAGTTCTTGAATTATACTTGCAAATAGCATGCTATTGATATTAATTTTCTGTATTTTTCATGTTTTCTGTTGTTGAATTTAACATGTTAGAGATGTCTTGCTCAATGATTGCTAGACCTTGTCTTTATGCTATGAGGCACACTTCTTTGGGACATTGGAAACTTAGAAAACATGATGATATTCCTTCATGATGTGCAAATAGAGAGAGGGTTGTGGTTTTGGAGGCTGATGTGCAAATAGATACTGGGTCGCTTTTTGAAGGGTGTCTCATCTTGGAGGAGTGTTGGGCATTCTAGAGAAGGGAATTTATCCCTTGATGGCATGGGCACACTTGGTTGCTTACATGGAGGTTTGTACTTGACTTGAGGTTGCTTGGTTAAGGAGTGATCATGTAGTTGGAATGGACTAGGGGGAGCATTTGCGCTTTGGAGGCATATAGAGTTGGATTGTTGGACACATCTCATGGATCAATCATGCCTTGGAGCCTTGCTTATTGGATGTGCATGCCTTGGAGCTGATGAACTCTTAGCTAAATTGAGGAGGAGGGGGGTGGCGGTAGGGGTGAATCAGTTTAGTACATTCATGGACATTTAAAGCTCTTTTCATTCATCTCAATTATACTTTCAGTTCATAAGCAGCTTAATACATCATGAATCAACAAACTTAATATGTGTAGAGCAAGTAATTAAGCAGATTAAAACATCACATCAACACGTAATCATCAAGCACATAGACAACGGATATAAGTGGAAACCCATAAGGGAGGAAACACATCTTATTATTCTTGTGATGCAAAGGCAAGCTCCAACTCCCTCTCACCACTGATTTTCTGTAGGCTCCAACCTACAGGAGGCTACTACCTCAAATTCTGCAAGCAACAACTTGCAAGGGAGCTCCAATTCCCATCTATTTTCTGCAGGCTACAACCCACAAAGGGCTCCTACCTCAACCAGCTCCAACTTGACATCTATCAAGCTACAACTTGAAACGGAAGCACCAACTCTCATGTATTTTTCTGCAGGCTATAGCCTATAACCCACAGAAGGCTCCTACCTCAACCAGCTACAACTGGACATCTATCAAGCTACAACTTGATATGGAAGCACCAACTCCCTCACACTACAATAAAATCATATGCTGATTTACTTGGATATCAGCTTTGTTTAACTCCTTTTTCACTGCTGCCTTTTCAGCCTTCATATCTGCTTCATATCAGCTCTTGTTATGCCCAACATCTCTATCAGTTTTCTCATATTCTTTCACTCACCAATCGTCTGCAGCTTTCTTATATTCTTCTGCTCTCTTCCATTCTACAACTTTCTAACAATCTTCAACTCTCTGCAATTTTGCTGCACACACACTCTCTCTCTCTTTGTTTTTGTAACGTTCTGCACATAGATATTACCTGTTTTATACAGATAACTTCATGGTTGTTTGCATTCTACAGGGAATATGAAGTGAACAGGCATGACTCTTGCCTTTCACCCACTCATTTCCTCACTCAGCATATTCCGAATGTTACAACAATATATACAATCATTACAGTATCAAATTGGAGTTTTGCTTTGCCTACAGAGACTTGCATTTGCATCACAAACAATATAAAATAAATAATACATTTTCAGTTACAACCAATTATTCACTCAGCCCATCAGTTTCTTCGCTTTGCTGTGCGTTTGTCCTCTTCTGCTTGTTGTCTTTGTGTCTTTTCTGCTTCTGCCATTATATTCCACCTTCGCTGCATAACTGCCCCTTTTAGCCTGACTCTTCTTCCGCATTCAGCCCCTTCGTTAGCTTTATTGCCGTAACATTGTTATGCTCGAGCTCCTGGTCCTTTGATTTGCGTTCAGATCATTTCTTTGTGACCTGTGGGATATGGCCCACATACAACTCCCTTTATACACGCGGCGGATTACAAATCCGAGCTTTAATCAACATACATACATTTATCGATCAACATTGCATATATATATAACATACATACGATTAGCAATCAACAACGTAAAATTTATAATATGGCGCATATAACATACACAGAACAAGGGCTATTGGGTCCCACAGTGCTTGACCAATCATATCTCATTGCAAATGCTTGCCTGCAGGTTCCCCACTCTACCATTAGCGATAAACCTTAAACCATGTGATCTGCGATTTGCGATCGAGTGCAATGCTGCCACGTGGACTCCCTTCATCGCATTGCGTAACTTGATACTTACGGCATCACAACCAAAACAACATACCTTGCGAGGACTTCGAAGTTAAACCCTATTTCTTGCGGGATGCGATGTTGTGCAAGGTCGACACGTGTCCCTCCATTTCGCATCGCAAAAACTTTAACTCAACTTTCGGTCGCCTTCTTGCTATCCCTTAAGCGCTGCAATGTGCGGTCTCGTGATTCGCCGTCCACCATTGATCTACTCCCAGATCTAACGGTCTTCATCTTATCGCACTTCGTACTTTATAAGATTTACTTTGTGGTTATACTCTATTTCTTCTGATCTGCGATGTTGCGTTGTGCTAACACGTGTTTTCTCCATTTTGCATTGCAAATACTTTAACTTACTATGCGACGCCTTAATGCTAAACTCTTAAATGTTGCGATTTGCGAAATCACTCCTGATGCGATTTGATCTCCGTCGTCCATCTCTTGTCTTCTAATCCTGATCGTCTGTTCGCCTCCCTTGGAATTCTTCAAAGAATTCTCTGCCTTAGTCGATTTTTCGTTTGTTTACACTGTTTCGCTCTGTAACTCCGGTGTTTGCACGCTATTCCTCCTGTGCTTGTCTTTGTTAATGAATGTCATCTCGAGTTATCACACTCGACATCTACTAATTAAAGCCCTCTCTTTCTCTCGGTTATTGCCTCTCTCTCTTGGCTTAATCATCTTTGTGTAAGATCTCTGGTCCTCGTTGTGTCTGGCAAATCCGAATGCCTTCATATGTCTCTGCCTCTTTTTTGTCTCTCCTCCATTCGTTGCCTCCGCTGTCTCGGCTGCTTCTCTGCTGCGTTTGCTGCCTCTCCGGTAATCATTGCATCTCTGCTATTTATGCTTCTTTGCTGCTTTTGCTGCCTTGCTGCCTTTGCTACCTTCTTAGCTGCATTCGCTACCTTTGCTACATTCGCTGCCTCTCTACATTCGCTGCCTCTCTGCATTTGTTGCTTCTCTGTCTTTGCTGTATCTCTGCTGCCTTTGGTAATCACTGCATCTCTGCTATTTTTGCTTCTTTGCTGCCTTTGGTGCCTTCTTAGCTGCATTTGCTACCTCTGTTGCATTCGCTACCTCTCTACATTCGCTGCCTCTCTTCTTTTGCTACTTCTCTGTCTTTGTTGTATCTCTGTTGCATTCATTTCCTCTCTGCTTTTGCTGCTTCTCTGTCTTTGTTGTATCTCTACTTCTTTTGGTGCCTTTCGTTTCCTTTTGCTGCCTTAACTGCCTTGAATGCCTTTGTTCTTTTGTTGCTTCTTTGCCTTAAATAATCACGCTAAAGCTTCTCCATGTTGCTCCTTTGCCTCTTTGCTGCTTCTCTCTATTTTAGGTTATATTTCTATTGTTGCTCCTTTGCCTCTCTGCTGCACATTGTTGCACATTGCCTGATCTGCTGCATTGCCTTATAACCATTGCTTCTCTTCTCCTTTTCCATCAATGATAATTCTGGTGTAACTCCTTTCTCATCCTTTGCAATCAATGACAATATTTCTAACAGTCTCCCCCTTTGGCATTGATGGCAACACATCCACCAATACTCCAATACTTCCTCCAGGACTTCCTCCCCCTTTCATTCTGCGAAGTGTGTTTCTTCCTCTGCTTGCTTTTCAGAAGAGCCTTTCTTCTTCTGCTTACTTTTCCTCCCCCTTTGACATCAATGGCAAAAGGTTGCACATCTCCCAGTGTAGATTCTATCTTTGCATTTCCTCTCTCTGAGTTGTGTTTAGGCCTTCTTCTTTTGACTCTATACCTTGTTGCTCCAGACTGGTGTACAAGAGTTGTTGGTATACTTTGCTGCTCCAGACTAGTGTACAAGAGTTGTTGGGAGAACACTTTTGAGAATCATTGAACTTGTATATACACAGTAAGTTGATACCATCCCAAAGCACAGACTCCTTGCACTTGTTTACAGCTGAAAATGCTGATAAGGACACTTCATAGAACATACTTATATAATCAAACTTATATGATCAGAGATGTGTCATTGGAACAATACTAAAATACTAAGAATGCTTCATACGACATATAAAGTCTGCTCCAAATATACTTTAGTCTATATTATGATCTTCATCTGAGATACAAATCTGTAGTACACATCTATTCAAATATGACGATGCCAATATATCTTTTATAGCTGTGGTTCACCTTTACTGCCTATTGGTGGTGATATGAGCTAGGTTGCTGATAGGGATATTACACTTAACAGCTGAAAGGTCCTTGTTACTGATGTGAACAATGAATCAAACCAGAGCTTACAACTTATTGTGAGATTAGACAATATCTTTCAATCTAAGAGACCAAATGACTTTACTACTTGTGCAGTGTACTTTCAAAACAAACCCTTGAAGCTAGATACATTCAACGTATTGGTCAGTCTCACTTATCATCTATGCAATTTTATTTATGACATAAGGGGGTATGTGTGTCAATGACCAACCTCTCTTTAATGGTGAAATACTAGCAAATCCTTTCTGCTGAAGTATGCTTTAGATGAATTAATAACAGACTCTTGAGCTTCAAATGTAAGATTAACACAACTAGTCCTTCATACTTCAGATACTTTAACTGTTCTATCATGATGATCTTCAGCAAAACATCTTCAAGTTGTTTAATTGAAATCTCAGCAAACAGACTTCACATAGTTTTATGAATGATCTTAAGAAAAAGGCCTTGAAGATATATCTGTACTGACTTGAGGAAGGCATGCAGTTATATCTAGAAATAGATACTGCTTCAATGCTCAATATTCTACTTCAAGTGTAAACAAGATAATGATCCTTTTGCACTTTCATTGACCTTTTATGCTTTAATAATGCAGATAACGCTGGGTATACTACCTTGATGTACTTCTATCATAATACTCTGATCCTGAGGACCTGTATCGTACCACTGCTTCACTGATAACACTTGGTATTTTGTTGATAGGCGGGCTGCTTGATCCAAATACCAATTGATACTAATTTGATAAACTATGCAGTAATTTCACTTCAGCTCGCACATGCACCCATAGTTAAGACAACCTTCATAGTTTCTGCTATTGAGCTCTCCACTATTCTTAACAGAAATCATCAATATACTGAATCTGATCTTGGCATCATTAACCTTTTTCTTATTCTGTCATTCTGATTTAAAAGAATGTCACTGCATATTCCTTTCTAAGACTGCTTCAGAATCATTGTTGCTCTATATACAATTCAACTGTTCTAGCATAATGATCTTCGGGAAGGCATCTTCAATTTCTTTACTTGGAATCTACAAGGGTAGACCACTCATAGTTTTATCACTCATTTAATAGCTTTCCTCCAAGGGGACCTTCTATAGATGAAAGATGGAATGATATAATGATGATAAACATTTCTCTTACTCATCCTCTAATTTTGTTTCATTGCTAACTCTTGTAGTGTGATGCACAGTGTGATCATCCTCTATGGATCTTTCCAGTTCTATAGCTCAAAGCATATTTTTTGTGATTTTAATCATTCATCACTCAGTGTGATGTTGTCTTCTTAGCTTACATGTTCATGGCTGATGTTCCCTCTACCACCATGGCTTCTTGCTGCCTTCTCTCCTTCCATCAACTTGTTGGCTATTGAATGCTTTAGGTATTCTTCTTCCTCTATAGTTCTTTGTTAGAGGAATTGTCCTTTCCCTTTCTGAACTTTTAGTTGTTCTTATTCCATGGAGCTCTTCTTAGACTACTTTTATGAACTGCTCTCCCCTTGGGATGTTGCTTCTTATTTATTGTTGGCTGGATATTTGCGTTGCTTCCAGAGTAGCTCCCCCTGAGACTATGATGGATTCATTATGTTATTGAAGTAATATGCTCTCCTTTTCTCTTTTCCTTCCATACTTTATTGGGGTTCTCATAATGTCTGCACTTCTTTTTGATTCACAGTTTTGTCTGATTTGATTGGCTTCCATCATCTGTCTAGAGTTCTTTAATGTATATGGCAGCTTACAGTCTTTTGCTTTGTGACCAAGCTTGTGGCATACATAACATCTTATTTTACCAAGGTACGTTTGAGCTGAAGTATAATATTTTGTGCTCCCTTTTGAACATAATTTACATTCAACAAGTTTATGTCCAAAATCATTGCATGCATAATAGTAGCCATGGAAATGATTTGTGTACTTGGTGATTGATTATCTTGTCCATTTGTTTGCTTGAGGTAGTCTTTTCATTGGCTACATATTTAGTTGGTTGGACTGGATTTGCTTTGTCTTACAGTATGCTGCAGTATGTTTAGGTTTGTCGCAGTCAAAACAAGTGATACTTCTCATAGGAGGAAGGAACCTCCTTTGACATCTTTCGAATTTGTTCAATTTATCCTTGGGAGCGTATGAGCCTTTAGCAGTTGACTGTTTCTTCCTCTCATTCTCTGTCCTTTCATGTTGTTGCTTGTTTCTGTTTGTTTCTTTACAAATCAGGTTCTTGTTGGCTTCTACTTCTACAGGAATCTTTTGAGCTGCTTGTATTATAGCTTTTACAAAAATGATATTCTTGTTATCTTCTACCTTGGACTTACTGGTTTCTCTTTCATAGCCTATTCCAGTCTTTATGAGAGGACATCTTTGAGCATTCAGTATTTTGTCCCACTGTTCAAAGCTTTTCATTCATGGAGTGTTCATAGAAAACTCCCTTTGGGCATTTTCTAGTTTCTTTCTCAGGCCTACTACTTCTTCTTCCAATTTCTATTGCTCCTAATGTTTATCTTTAATTTTCTTCAGCAGAATGTCTTCCACCTTCTTAGCTTCTTCAAGTTCTACTTTCAACTAAATGAGGTTTTTCGAATCAGGTTCTTCCTTTACATATTTCAGGAGAATGTATTTTTGTTTTCTGCACTTGAGTCTAAGTCTATCTATTTCCTCTAGGGCACTCCTTAGGTCCCCCTCAAGATCTACCTCACCTTCTTCCTCATCTTCCAGAAGGAATCATTCAGGCTCTTCCTTGGCCATCAACACAAATTCAGATGTTCCTTCTTCATTTGAGGATTCATCTGAGCTTTCAAATGCACTGCTATCTTGCTGAGCATAAAATGATTTTCCATTGACTCTCTTCCCTTTCTGTCATTTATTTATTTTGTTTTTATCTGTCTCTTGTGGTTGGTTCTCTTTTTTCTTATGAGGACATTTAGATGCATATTGCCCCACTCTTCCACAGTTAAAGCACTAAAATGGAAGTTTACCTTTGTATTTTCCCATGCCTTTATCCAATATTCTAACGAATTTGGCCTCCTCTTCATTTGAGCATGAACATGTATCTTCCTTCTCTTTCATGCACTTGTCTACCTTAAAGGCTGCCTCCCTCACATTTGACTTCCCTTGTGGAAGTCTCATCTCATAAGCTGTTAAGTTTCCAAGAAATTGGTTCATGGTCAATGTTTCCCAATTTGTTGTTTCTTGTATGGCTGAAACCTTAGGGTTAAACCTGGATGGTAAGGATCTCAATATCTTTTGCACAATTACACATTCCTTAATGGGTTCTCCTAGAGCTTTCATATTATTTACAATTTCTGCAACCTTTAAGAAGAAACTGGCTATATCTTCATCTTCATTCATTTTTACATTTTCACACTGAGCTCTATAGGTTTGTAGCTTGGCCATCTTCACCTTTTTATCTCCCTCATGGATACTTTCTAATGTATCCTAGATTTCTTTGGCAGTCACACTGTGCATTACCTTGATAAATTTAGACTCACACAGACCACTCAAAAGTGCATTCATGGCTTTTGCATTGGCTATGAAATTTTGTTTGGCATCTTTTTCTGTGTCAGTATCCTTTGGAGCATATCCTTCTTCCATGGCAGCCCAAAATTCTATTCCTAGAGACATTATGTATGTCCCCATTCTTATTTTTCAAAAAGCATAGTTTGTGCCAGTAAAAAATGGGGCTTTATTTGTTGAGCATCCTTCTAGGCTAGCCATCTTGGGGACCTAGGATCTCCTTTCAGTTGTTAAACTGATACAGAAGGAACTGGCTCTGATACCAATTGATGAACTCTTAGCTAAACTAAGAGGGGAGGTGAATTAGTTTAGTACATTCATGGACATTTAAAACTCTTTTCATTCAACTCAATTACACCTTCAGTTCATAAGCAACTTGATACATAATGAATCAACAAACTTAATGTGTGTAGAGAAAGTAATTAAGCAGATTAAAACATCACATCAACACGTAATCATCAAGCACATAGACAATAGATATAAGTGGAAACCCATAAGGGAGAAAACCACATCTTATTATTGTTGTGATGCAAAGGCAAGCTCTAACTCCCTCTCACCACCGATTTTCTGTAGGCTCCAACCTACAGGAGGCTACTACCTCAAATTCTGCAAGCTACAACTTGCAAGGAAGCTCCAACTCCCATCTATTTTCTGCATGCCACAACCCATAGGAAGCTCCTACCTCAACTAGCTCCAATTGGACATCTATCAAGCTACAACTTGAAACAAAAGCACCAACTCCCATGTATTTTTCTACAGGCTACAACCTAGAGGAGGCTCCTACCTCAACCCGTGACAACTGGACATCTATCAAGCTACAACTTGGTATGGAAGCACCAACTCCCTCACACTACAATAAAATCATATGCTAATTTACCTAGATATCAACTCTGTTTTACTCCTTCTTCACTGCTGCCTTTTCAGCCTTCATATTAGCTCCTGATATGCACAACATCTCTATCAGTCCTCTCTTATTCTTTCACTCTCCAACCGTCTACAGCTTTCTTATATTCTTCTGCTCTCTTCCATTCTGCAACTTTCTAACAATCTTCAATTCTCTTCAATTTTGCTGCACTCTCTCTCTCTCTCTCTCTCTCTCTCTCTCTCTCTCTGTTTTCGTAACATTCTGCCATGGATATTACTTGTTTTACACAGATAAATTCATGGCTATTTTCATTCTGCAGGAAATATGAAGTGAATAGGCACAACTCTTGCTTTTCACCCACTCATTTCCTCACTCAACATATTCTGAATGTTACAACAATATATGCAATCATTACAGTATCAAATTGGAGTTTTGCTTTGCCTACGGAGACTTGCATTTGCATCACAAACATATAAAAATAAATAATACATTTTTAGTTACAATCAATTATTTACTTAGCCCATCAGTTTCTTTGCTTTGTTGTGCGTTTGTCCTCTTTTGCTTGATGTCTTTGTGTCTTTTCTGCTTCTGCCGTTATATTCCATCTTTGCTGCATAACTGCCCCTTTTAGCCCTACTCTTCTTTCGCGTTTAGCCCCTTTGTTAGCTTTGTTGCCGTAACACTGTTCTACCCGAGCTCCTAGTCCTTTGATTTGCATTCAAATCACTTCTTTGTGACATGTGGGCTATGGCCCACATACAACTCCCTTTACACACGCGGCGGATTACAAATCCGAGCTTTAATCAACATATATACGTTTATCGATCAACAATGCATATATATATATATATAATTAGCAATCAACAGCGTAAACTTTATAATATGGTGCATATAACATACACGGATCAAGGGCTATTGGGTCCCACAGTGCTTGACCAATCATATCTCATCGCAAATGCTTGCCCACAGGTTTCCCACTCTACCATTAGCGATAAACCTTAAACCATGTGATCTGTGATTTGCGCTCGAGCGCGGTGCTGCTACGTGGACTCCCTTCATTGCATCACGTCGCTTGATCCTTATTGCATCGCAACCAAAACAACATACCTTGCGAGGTCTTCGAAGTTAAACCCTATTTCTTGCAGGATGCGATGTTGCACAAGGTTGACATGTGTCCCTCCATTTCGCATCGCAAAAAATTTAACTTAACTTGCGGTCGCCTTCCTGCTATCCCTTAAGCGTTGCGATGTGCGGTGTCACGATTCGCCGTCTGTCGTTGATCTGCCCCCAGATCTAACGATCCTCATCTCATCATACTTCGCACTTTATAAGATTTACTTTGTGGTTATACTCTATTTCTTGCAATCTGCGATGTTGCGTCGTGCCAACATGTGTCTTCTCCATTTCACATCGCAAATACTTTAACATACCATGCGACGCCTTAATGCTAAACTCTTAAATGTTGCGATTTGCGAAATCACTCCTAATGTGATTCAATCTCTGCCGTCCATCTCTTGCCTTCTAATCCCGACCGTCCATTTGCCTCCCTTGGAATTCTTCAAAGAATTCTCTGCCTTAGTCGATTTTTCGTTTGTTTACACTGTCCTACTCTGTAACTCCGGTTTCTGCACGTTGTTCCTCCTATGCTTATCTTTGTTAATGAATGTCATCTCGAGTTATCACACTCGACATCTACTGATTAAAGCCCTCTCTTTCTCTCGGCTCTCGCCTCTCTCTCTTGGCTTAATCATCTTTGTGTAAGATCTTTGGTCCTCGCTGTGTCTGGCAAATCCTCTGCTCCATTCGTTGCCTCCGCTGTCTCGGTTGCTTCTTTGTTGTGTTTGCTGCCTCTGTGGTAATCGCTGCATCTCTGTTATTTCTGCTTCTTTGCTGCCTTTGTTGCCTTGCTGCCTTTGTTGCCTTGCTGCCTTTGCTGCCTTCTTGGCTGCATTCGCTGCCTCTCTACATTCGTTGTCGCTTTGCTTTTGTTGCTTCTCTATCTTTGTTGTATCTTTGTTGCATTCACTGCCTCTCTACATTCGTTGCTTCTCTGCTTTTGCTGCTTCTCTATCTTTGTTGTATCTCTGCTGCCTTTGGTGCCTTTCGTTTCCTTTCGCTACCTTAACTGCTTTGAGTGCCTTTGTCCTTTTGTTGATTCTTTGCCTTAAATAATCATGCTAAAGCTTCTCCATGTTGCTCCTTTGCCTCTTTGCTGCTTCTCTCTGCTTTAGGTTATACTTCTATTATTGCTTCTTTGCCTCTCTGCTGTACATTGTGTGATCTGCTCCTTTGCCTTATAATCGCTACTTCACTGCTCCTTTTTCATCAATGATAATTCTGATGTAACTCCTTTCTAATCCTTTGCCATCAATGACAATATTTCCAACAAGAGCTTGCCATTTGTCACCTAGAGTTGGATGCTTTACATGTAGGCCTATTTTCTTGTAGTTAGGTTACTTGTAATGGACCAAGTCCACTTTATGTTATTGGCCTCTCACCTCTCATATAAATACAGGGAGGAGTTAGTCTTTTCATTCATTCATTCACCACACTTGTAATAGAGATTGGATGTGTGAAGCACATTAGTTTCTTCTTCTTGTACTCTTTTTCATTGTAATTTCTCTCTTTGTCTGAGAATGTGTTTTTGGTGGAGGCTCAAGTGAAATCCAAGGTTAGGGTTTTACTCTCAGGGTCAAAGAATCTATTGCTTGTAATAAACATTAGAAGGTCAAAAGAAGCATTATATTTTTTTAGAAGTATTATATGTTTTAGTTTCTGTGAGTGGCATTTGGAAGCCCTAATGCTACTTTTTATACTTTTGTAGAGAAGAGAAGGAAACATATTGTACACTTGTGGGATGCAAGTGTTGGTGCCAATGAGGACTTGTTCTTGATGATGCTAACTTATAGATGATCTTTGGTGGAGTGACCAACTTTGTATATGTTGAGAAATGTGTAACTAGGTTCGGTCTTCATAAATATAAAATGTACTTTTGATTCTTGTAAATTGTAAAATGAAAGAAAATTATTATTATTATTTTTGGAGCACGGGTTTCATGCTTAACGTCTTTTATTTTATAGATGAAGCACCCATTGAGTGCTTCTAGGGTTTGTCCTAGGTCAAGATGTCAAAAGAGTCATGTCATAAGTTGAAGACCCCTTCAGGCACATTGTAACATGTAAATAAAATTATTTTTTTCCTTAAAAGTGTTAAAATACCCTCCAAGATCAAGTCGGCCTAGCAGTTGGCATGTTGACCTAATTTGAGGAGCCACATCCACCTTTGAGAAGCCCCTATATAAAGGAGGAAACTCAACTTCCTTGAAACACATTTCATCACTCACTCAACCAAGCGAAGGAGGAAGAGCAAGAAAGTAGCAAAGAAGGAAGAGGACAAAGAACACTTGGTTTTGGGCTATTTCTCTCTCACACATGCGAAGGCAGGCTAGGGTTTATGCAGTAGATCTAGGATTTTCCTCTACAAGTTCGATTTTGAAGGAGAGAAGGCAAGAAGGTCAAGCAAAGGTCACACAAAGCCATCCTCAAGCTCCAGAAGTCAGAGAAAGCCAAGCGAAGGTCTTAGGAACTCATGGGAGGCTAAAAAAATCTCACACGTTTGGCAACAACAACTGCAGGAGGGTCGAAAATATAAGGTCTGCAATGGAGGCTGAAGTTCTGCAACTGGGGGTCGAAGTTGTGCTACTGGAAGAGATTTGACTAGGTTTAACTTGGACAAGGAAAGCACATCATTCAAAAATGTTGGACTTGGTCTTGGAGGGTATTGGTGTTGGTCTAAAGGTCTTGGAATTCATCAATTGAAAGATCTATTAGGAAATGAAGAGATTTACGGGTTTTCCTCTCAAGAGGAGAGGTTTTGGCCCTGACTTGCAACCTATATTTTGTGTTTTTGTTCTTCTTGTTCTGGTAGTTGTTTGATGATACACAAACATAATAATAATAAGAGAAGCTAATAAATAAGATAAGTAAAAATATATCACAATTAATTAACAAAGAAAGAGAAGTCACTCTAATCATTGCCCTAAATATTTCTCAATAGTATAGGATTGATTTCTAACTAGGATGCACCAATGGCTAGGATTTTTATGGTTCCCTTAGCTAGGGTTTGAAGAGTTTGACTTGTATCGGTTTTGTGATAAAGCTATGGTATGTGTTTGCAGATTTGATTTTCAGTGTATTATATCTTCATGATTGAGTACTCCAACACTTGGTACTTGTTGATTTTAGTGAACACTTATCTTCAAGATAAAAGATCAAATTTATTCATGTTATAATTCGCTATAACATGACATTTTAGATCCATCATATCCCTAGAAATATGTTCCCTAAGAACTATAACATTGTGGTATTGAAGTACACTTTTATAGTATTGATTTTTTTTTGGGTATTGGGTAAAATTGAGTGAAGGAAAGCGAATTATTATTGTTGTAATTTAATATTTCCAATCAAAAAGTTCACAAGGTCTAGATTCCAGAAATGTCAAGATTGAGGTGAAATTTTGAAGGTGGCATTTCTAGAAAAATTCTACACAGTATCATAGTTGATTAGAATAGATCTCTTGATGAAGAGGGAGTTGGATACATCGATTTTATTATACTTGAGGTAGTGCTCGACTTGGTATAGTTTGATCGTGTGTGATACACTAAGGTACTTGGGAGAAGTACTTGAATCTTGCAAGGTTGTTCTACTTTGGTTGTTGTTGACTTTTGCTTTGGGATGTCTTCATATTTGTAGGATGAATATTCAATCTTAGAAAGTGCAACACATTGGATGGCACTTTCAATTTCATAGCTTGAAAGTTCTGGCTATAAATGCTTTTAGAGGATGATAATATTTGGGAGCATGTTAAGAAAGAGATAATTGTGCTTAACAATATGAAATTGTTCATTGTTCATGTTAAGGAGGCCAAGAAAAATATAATCATTCTTGATTTAGTGAAGGATCACTTCATCTCTCATATTACAGAGTAGTCAACCCTAAAGGAGCTGCTTAAGGCTTTGGTTGGTCTATATTAAAGTTCTTTTGTTTCTTGATAGATATCCTTGAGAAACAATCTTTCAATCATTTGCATGAGTAAGATAGAAACAATGCTGAGATACTTGGCAATGGTCATAGAGTTGAGAGATTAGTTTCCAAAGGTCATAAGGATCAAAGTGGAGAATCAAGAGTTTCTCTCCATTGCTTTGAATGGATTTGCTCCATCTTGAAGGCCTTTTATCCAAGATGTTTATGTTTGTGAGAACTTGTTCAATTTTTCAAATCTTTGTGTTAACCTTGCATAGGAAGAGATAGGTCGTGGAATCCTATTCCCAACATCAAAATTAAGTAGAATAAGTTGCCTTTGCTGGGAGGGTGGAGAAGGGAAGGAATAAAGGGAAAAAGAAGGATAAGAATGAAGAAATAATTGAATAAGGTGAAAATATTAAGGTACCATTAATAGGGACATTACACTAGCTAGTGTTTGGAGAAGAAGGGGAAGGCCAAATAGGTTAGAGTTGGTATTGTAATGAGAATAGATGAGGGATCACCCCCTTTTGAGATTGTCTTGGTGATATTTTGTTTATATTGTAACATTATGTCAAGTGTTGGATGTTATGTGAATAATAGGTCATTGAGACATATGACCTCTGACAAAAAACATTTTAGCAAGCTTTATTTACAAGAGGGAGGTATGCATGTGAAGTTGGGTGATGATACTACATATCTTGTGAAAGGATTGGGCTCCATTTCTTTCCTAATGCCACTAGGTGATAATCTTGAGTTGAATAGTGTTTTATTTGTTCTTGGGTTGAAGAAAGAACTAATTTCAATTTATTGTTTGGGGGGGATTATTAGTGTAGAGTTGCAATTAAAGGACATCAATGTACTATTAGTTGTTATAGTCTAGCTAGTCCAAGGACTTTGGCTAGAGATGTGAGAGTTGTTGGCCTTTATAGGTTGCTCACTGATCATGTGGCACTTCTACATTCAAATGAAAAGCTAGATGAGCCTTATAGCTTTCAAGAAGCCCATGGGAAGGAGTGGTCAGGGGCGATGATTGAGGAGTTTAACTCCTTTCTACATAAAGATGTTTGGGATATTATACCAAGATTTTTAAAGAGACCAGTGGCTAATAGGAGTATTAAGAAATACAAGGCAAGGTTTGTGGCAAGAGGGTTCTCACAAAATGAGCCAATTTATTTTTCTTTAGGCTATTGACATGTTTAATGGAACTTTCTTCTATACCTATACTAAAGGCTATATCCACTATCGTGTGGAACCATGTTGATGTGAGAAATATGGCATTGAGGCGGGGGGGGGAGGGGGGGGGGGGGAGGTTTATACATAATGTATTCCTTATATCTTCATTATATGAGTGACATGAATGTCAAGGGGGAAGTTGGGATGTAATTCCTTCTCTTTCAAGGTCTCTTGTTTGGATTACGAGGGGATGTTGAGAATAGGGTTGGCCTTATTTTGAGTTATGTATCCATAACCAATCCACTTTCGTATCTTGGCCAATGCCAAGTTATATTTGAGTTGGGTATCCATATACCACCTCCATTTCATAATTTGGCTATGATCAACCCTATTTGATTTGGGTATTTTCAAACCCACTACCATTTGTATTACACTGGACACTTTGAGATGTATTTATGTTGGGTATCGGTAAACTCTCTCTTAATTATATTTAATCCAAGTTTCCATACACCCCTACAACTTTGTAAATCCACTCTTAGGATATTTGAGCTTTCTCAGTTGTATTCAAGATGGTAATCAATAAACTTGCTCTCTTTTGTATTCCCATCGTGAAAGCTCCTATGTTTGATTTAAGTGTATGTAAACCTACTCTCTCATCAGATAAAATTTTAAGGATCCATACTTTGTGAAATTTTTATTTAACAGTTGCAATTACTGCTTATTATTCTCCCATCTTTTCATATTATTTGTCAACTTCAATTAACTTGCGACAAATACAGAATAAAACACAACTACAACTTCAAAAAAATAAATACTACAAGAACTGAGAAATATATGCACAAAAATAATGAGCACTAATGTTTTTGAACAGTGGTCCTTCGAAAAATCCCGAAGGGAAAACCAATTCAACAAATGAGAGTTTTATTATTAATTCTTCAGCAAAAATATTACAATTGCTTTCCTGACACTGGCAAAGCTCCAACAAAATTATTTCTTCACATATGCAAGACTCCTATGACCTCCTGGAAGTTGTTTGACCTGCAAAAATTAATTTAACCTCCCTCTGAAGCTGATTTCGACTCACATGTGCGACATGGCTGAGAAACTCGACCCTCTGGGCAACTCGCACTAGCTGGTAAATAATCTCTGCCTCCACTTGAAAATCTGTCTCCTCATGCAAATCGATTCTCTTGTGCAAATTGATCTCTCCTATGCAGATATCCTTGCTCCAGAAATTTCCTTCTCTGAGAAATTCACATAGTTTGTCTAGGTAATTCACACTCCCTATTGGAGCAACTCGAATTGCTGGAAAATTGACCTCACTGCAAAAAAATCAATCTCCTAATCTCGAAATCTCTATGAATAATCTCTCCAGCAATATCTGTTGAAACCCCTGCTACTGATGTCCCTACGTTGCCTCTTCACCCTTGCTCTCACTGCAGATATGTGTCACCGCTTGCTCTCCAAATTCCCATCGATTTCCTCTTATAGTCTCATTGATGAATCAACAACCATGATCTAATCACAATCAATGGCTAAGATCATCTTGACTCCATCAAGTGACTTTTCCGGACGCCTATAGAGGAAAATCGATTTATCCCAATTAATATTGATTAATTAATCTATTTCCCTACGTTAGACTTCGGAAAATTTAATTGATTGCTTAATTAAATCTAATTAAGGCCTTTTCTTGCAAAACCAATTCTAGGTATTGAAGAAAATGTATTCCCTAGCCTCATGGACACAAACTGAGACTAGAATACTTGTCTGAGCTACACAAACTAACACTCCCTCTTAGCGAGGAAGGTGTTCTACACAACACCCAACTTGTCTCCAAAGAAGATGAACCTCACCTTCCCCAAAGCCTTTTGTTAGAATATCTGGTACCTGCTCATCTGTAGGTATATTCTCTAGCTAGGCAATCTTACTCTGCACACAATTCCTGAAGAAGTGGTACCTGATGCCTATATGCTTGGACCTATCATGAAACATCAAATTATCTGACAACATGATGCAACTCTAATTTTCGCAGTGTATCATCGTCGTCTCTATCCTCTGACCAGACAAGGCTACTGACAACTTTCAAAGCCATATGGCCTCACATGCAGCCATGCTCGTTGGTATGTACTCTGCCTCTGTTGAGCTCAGTGCCACAAACGTTTGCTTCCTGTTGCACAAGAAACAACTCCTGATCCCATGATGAAGTAACACTCCGAAGTGCTTTTCTGATCTACTGTGTTCCCTGCCCAGTCTGCATCAATATAGCCCATCAACCTGACACCATCACCTTGAGCATACCTAATCCCATATTCGATTGTACCATGCAAATTCCTCAACACATGTTTATCTACTATCCAAATGCACTCTCTTCAGTTCCACCATGAACTGACATAGAGAGTTAACTGCATAGGATATGTCTGGCTTGATATTGTCCAGATACATGAGACAGCATATCAACTGCTTGTACAAGGTGGGGTCCACATCCTTCTCCCTAGATGTATCTATCTTCCTTTAATTTGTGATCATGGGTATAGACATGGCTCTGCAATCGTCTATCCCATATCTCCTCATGATCTCTATGTAGTATTTCCCTTGACCAAGGAAAGTCTCGCTATTTGTCTTCCATACCTCCATACCTAGAAAATAGTCATTAATCCCAAGTCCTTCATCTTGAACTCTGCTGCAAGGTCCTGTTGGAAATATTGTCATTGATGGAAAAGGAGCACAAAGGAGCAGCAACAGAACTATCATTAAGGAAAAGGAGTAGAGAAGCAGCAGCAATAAGGCAAAGAAGTAGATAAGGAAATAATGCAGTAAGAAAGCATAAAAGAGAGGTAGAGGAGTAGTAGAGAGGCAAGGAGCAGCATTAGACCATCAGCAAAGGCAAAGGAGCAGAGAGGAGCAACTTTAGAATCAAAGGAGCAAAGGCAGCAAAGGTAGTTATGGAAAAAAAGGAACAAAGGCAACAAAGGAGAAAAGCATCAAAGGAACAAAGGCAACAAAAAGGCAAAGGCAGCAAAGGCAGCAAAAAGGCAAAGGCAACAAAAAGAAGCAGAGGCATCAGAGAAGCAGTTAAAACAGAAAAGGAGCAAACGCATCAAAACAAACTTAGGAGAGATCGATGCGCTTAAGGTGTGCAACAAGCGTAATAATCTCAAGTCAGAATGAATAACTAGAAGAACAGGCTTAGGAGAGGTTCACAGAAGCAGCAAAGAAGCAGAGGTAGCAAAGGAAGCGAAGGCAGCAGAGAAGCAGCAAAAGCGTGCAACAAGCAAAAGAATCCCAAGTCGAAGTGAATAGCTAATAGAAGAACAAGCTCAGGAGAGATCAGCGCACTTAGATACTGAATAAAGCTCAAGGAGGAGCAGCGTGGAGGAATTAGTGTTGCAGAGCGGTGACAGTATAAAGCTCAGGAGACAATTGCGTTGAAGAATACAAAACAAGCTCAGGAGGAGTAGCGTGGAGGAACTGGTGTTGCAGAGCGACGATAGGATAAACAAACAAGATTGACTAAGGCAGAGATCACTTAGAAAATTTCCAAAGGAGAGGAACGGACGGTTAGGATTAGATCGCAAAAGTGAAGGCAAGAGATGGACGGCGAAGATCAAATCGCATCAGGAGCGATTTCGCAAATCGCAACATTTCAGAGTTTAGCATTAAGGTGTCGCATGGTAAGTTAAAGTATTTGCTTTGCGAAATGGAGAAGACACATGTTGGCACGACGCAACATCGCAGATCGCAAGGAATAGAGTATAACCACAAAGTAAATCTTATAAAGTGCGAAGTGCGATCAGATGAGGACTGTTAGATTTGCGGGCAGATCAACGGCGGATGGCGAATCGCGAGCCCGCACATCGCAAATGTTAGAGAATAACGCGAAGAAATGTTCAATTGTTTGCGATGCGGTAAAGATTGGAATATGCGATGCGACGAGGGGAGACCACGTGGCGGCATTGCGCATGAGCACACACTGCAAATTTCATGGTTTGTACTTAAGAGTTCGCACGGTAAGCTGGATGCGATGCGATGCAATCACATATCGCAGACAATAGGAGATACGTCTATTGCAAAACGTTAAAACTTGCGGGCAAGAGAAATGCGATGCGTTGTGATTGGTCACCGCATTGTGGGACCCTTCAACCAAAGTTAAGTGTGTATGCCGAGCCTTTCAAGTGTTTAATCGCATCGGAGGTTGAAATGGGAATTATAACGTTAAACCTCTGATATGTCGAAATACAACATGAGACCAGATGCAATAACGTTCTAAATCAAAATCTGATGTATTTCAAGTCCGGGGCTATGTGATTTTATGAAGAAAACGTTGGAAGCAGAGGATGACTCGGGTAACAAAGGAAACACTGAACACAACAAGAAAAGGCTCGGGTAAGTAAAAGTACCCGACCCCGTGCAAAACAGTGTCATGTAGATGCGACTGTGAGTCAAAAAGGTAAGGCTGAATGCAAGAGAGAAAATTCTGGGCAAGTAACCCGACACAGAGCAAAGGAGCAGAGAAGAGCATAGAACGCAGTAGGTAAGACATGCAATAGGCAGAGGCGGTGTAAAACATAAAGGCATGGGTCAAATCGGGTTAAGACAGTAATGCTGCAGCACAGTTGGAAATGTAACTGCATAAACATAAAAGACAAAGGGACAACAAGTAGAAGAGGACAAACGCACATCAAAGCGCAGAAACTGAAAGGGATGAGTAAAATAATTGATTGTAACTGTAAATGTATTATTTATTTTATGTTGTTTATGATGAAAAGGCAAGTCTTCGTAGGCAAAGAAAAACTCCATTTTGATACTGTAATGATTGTATATATTGTTGTAACATTCAGAATATGTTGAGTGAGGAAATGAGTGGGTGAATGGCAAGAGTCATGCCTGTTCACTTCATATTTCCTGTAGAATGCAAACAACCATAAATTTATCTGTATGAAACAGGTAATATCAGTATGCAAAATGACGAGGAGGATAGAGGAAGAAAGAGAAAGGGCACAACAAATTTGAAGAGTGCAGAAGAGGTTAGAAAGCTACAGAATTGAAAAGAGCAGAAGAATGTAAGAGAGCTGCAGAATGTTAGAGAGTGGAAGAATGAGAGAGAGCAGATAGAGATGCTGTGAAGATCCAAAGCTGATATGAAACAGATTTAAAGGCTGGAAGGGTAGTAGTGAAGAAGGAGAAAAACAGAGCTGATATCCAAGTAAATCAGCATATGATTTTATTGTAGAGTGAGGAAGTTGGTGCTTCCGTATCAAGTTGTAGCTTGATAGATGTCTAGTTGTAGCTGGTTGAGGTAGGAGCCTCTTGTGGGTTGTAGCCTCCAGAAAATACATGAGAGTCGGTGCTTCCATTTCAAGTTGTAGCTTGATAGTCGTTCAGTTGGAATTGGTCGAGGTAGGAGCCTCCTGTGGGTTGTAGCCTGCAGAAAATAGATGGTTGTTGGAGCTTCCTTGCAAGTTGTAGCTTGTAGAATTTGAGGTAGTAGCCTCCTGTAGGTTGGAGCCTACAGAAAATCAGTGGTGAGAGGGAGTTGGAGCTTTCCTTTGCATCACAACAATAATAAGATGTGGTTTTCTCCCTTATGGGTTTCCACTTATATCTGTTGTCCATGTGCATGATGATTATGTGTTGATGTTCTGTATTTAATCTGCATAATACTTGCTGCTCACATATTAAGATTGTTGTTTCATTAAATAATAAGTTGATCATGAAATGAAAGTGTAAATAAGTTTGAAAGAAAGTATTAGAAGTCCATGAATGTATTAAACTAATTCACCCCCCTCCCCCACCTCTCAGTTTAACTAAGGGTTCAACAGGTCCTTCTCGCACTCGTGTGAAAATTCAGGAATCCCAAACCTTATTACAACAACTGACAATATTTCTTCTATTTGTTAAATTAAATAAACAAATTATTTGTTGTGTGCTATGACAAATATCGAAACATATACACTGCAAATTCACAAATAAAATATTGCGGAAGAGAAATAAATGCTGGAAGAATAGATGCACACACACAATATGACACCGTTATTTTTGGACAAAGTCCCCAGAAAAACCCAACTGGGGAAAACCGGTGCAACAGCTGAGGGTTTTGATATTATGCAATAGTGAAAATCTGAATACAATATATGGATGCTTAATCTAACAATCCAAAACAAAGAAATGACTAGCAATGAAACTAGTGAGAAAATTTCTCACTCCACAGGCGATTCGACACTGACCTCAGCTTGAATTGAGTTGATCCTTGCTCCCTTTGCGCAGTCACTGCGTCAACCTATGCAGTTGTTGTGTCCCACAAGCTTGGAACAATGTCTCCTCTTACTTTCTCGACAGCTGTTGCCTGGAAGATTGATTCTCTTCGCCTCTAGACCCTTTGTCCAGTGTCCGGCTCAAAGTTTCTCCTGCTCCCCAGCAAAAACAGAATCTTTTCACAAAGCTCTGCGCTACCTCTCTGCCTCTCTGCAATGTATTCACCATATTTGAAAGAGCTTCCTCTGACTTCACTATCTCTGCCTCTCTCTCACTGCTTCGACTTAATGAATCACCTCTAGCAGTAAAACATTGCTACTCTGGAGATCGATTTCCCAACAAATCGAATACTCAACTGATTTGGTGTATCTTCTCCAAGCCCCATCGATTGCTTCTTATAATCCTCTGTTGAGTCTTCAACGACCACAATTAAATCTTAATCAATGGCTAGGATTAACTAGAAATCGATCCATGCACTTTTCTAGAACATTCTCACCATGACTTAATTAATTCCTTTTAATTAATCATATTTCCTAAGTTTAGACTTACGAAATATTAAATTTGACTAATTAATTTAATTAAGTTGTCTCTAGGTGGAATTTCCAGAAACAATTTCTATTGTAGTCACTCTGCCAAATTTCATGGCTAGAACACATTCAATGCTACAAAAACTAACACTCCCTCTTACCGAGGAAAGTGTTCTAGTATTGCAACTACTGCCACAATACACTGTCTCTGCACCATCTCTTGTCATCCTGCTGATGTCTGGCTACTTCTACTCACCAACTACTGCGTAACTCTGATATGTGTTGCATATGCGTGGCTAGAACACATCTGATGCTACAAAAACTAAGACTCCCTCTTAGCGAGAAAGTGTTCTAGTATTGCAACTGCTGTGACAATACACTGTCTCTACACCATCTCCTGTCATGTTGCTGATGTTTGGCTACTGCTACCCACCAACTATTGTGCAACTCTGATATGCGTTGCATCTGTGCTATTGCTAACCCTGCTAAACTATTGCCAACACTCATCTACTGCTGCTACTGCAACATCCGCAACTCCCTCTCATCTGCTATTGCTGCAACTGAGAAATTTCCAAGATACTGAACCAATCATGTTTAGTATGATGCATTTGTCACCTGAGTCCTAACTGGTACTAGTCTCTGCACTGTCACTGAAGTCTCTGCGCTGATGCTGACTCTGTAAATGTGCCAACTGCATTGCTTCCAAATTTTCACTATGGTGTCTAGTCTCTAACCGCTACCAGCTATTGCATCTGTCACTCTGGCATCTGGCTACACCATCTTCCACTGGTCCATCTTGCTACTGCGTACTATGGGCTCCCGTAGCAAGGTACGTTGGCATCTGACTGCACCATCTTCCAAGGAAGAATCCTGCCCATCCTATAGCACTCTGGGGCTACAAAACCATGTCACCCCACCTCACTCCTGGAGGGATGTCTGCTGTCATGGAACATTCTTCCTCCAACTTGGAAGACAACCTATCAATCTCAGTGGAAGTAACTTGTTGGTCCTGCTTCTCCTCCTTGTCCTTCTTTCTGAGAGGACACTGAGTGCTGTAGTGGCCTAGCTCGCTACACCTGAAGCACTTGACCTTAAAAAGTCCTTCCTGCGCTGCTCTTGCTATCCCTCTGATGCGAGGACCACATTCTCCTCTTACTTCACTGCTTTCGTCCCACTGCTGCTGTTGCTGCCATTGATGGTGCTCTTCACCAAATCTCGCTTCATCTCTTGCTGCTACAGATCAACCCACATCCTGTCCCACTTTGGGAACTTGTCTTTGCCCAAAATACTCTAGACAAAGACCTGCTAGTCCTGCTAGTCCTCAGAAACACTGTTGAGAGCTAACTGCACCAATTCTGTAGGTTGGGGCGCTGACTCTACAGCTGACAACTGGTCTTGGACCTCCTGAAGCCTGGTGAGGAATGGGTCTATGCGCTCCCCCTTCTTCATATGAAAAAATATCATCTTCTCCTCCAAATACATCTTTCGTTGCTTGGAAGATCCCTGGTATAGTGTGGCGAGAGCATCCCACATCTGCTTAGCAGTGTCCTTGCCAGCTATATGTGATACCACACGATCTTGAACCCCATCGAGAATCAATCTCTTAGCCTTCGCCATCTCCTTCTTGTAGGCATTCAGCTGATCTGGATCCGTGGGGACAACCACCATGTTATCAATGTATGCCTTGAGATCATACTCATCCAGAAGGAAGGAAGCCCTTGCCTTCCAGATCACATAGTTGGATGCTCCGTCCAACCTGTCCTGATCTCAGCCATGTTGATGCCATCTCAACAAAATAAGTCGAAATCCTCCTATTCTCTTCTGCTCATTTGCTACTAGGCTCTACGCACTCCCTACTGGAGTGAGTAAATCTGCTCACAATGACTGTTGATCTACGATGAGAATTCGAACTTCTGACGCTGGAAGTCCCCTGAGGAAATACTTCCTTCAGTGTGTGCTCTTTCTTCCTCCTAGCACTATTTTGCACTAGCAGCTGCTGCAAAATATCGCATCCAGCTAGAGATCCGCTATGCAAGGAAAAATGTTGCTGCTCCCTCTGCCTCTGGTAATCTTCGATCTGGAAAATATGATTTCTTTGTTGCTCTCTCAGAGAAAATCGATTTTTCCTCAGAAATTGACCCTGTTGGCCAAAGGATCTGTGTTGCCTCTGGGGTTTCGAGCAACTTCTTACGTAGTGCTACGAAGCTCCTCTTCCTTTCTGCCCCCGAGCTCTTTGGCTTTCCATCTGCGCTCTGATACCATGTGAAAATTTGGGAATCCCGAATCCTATTGCAACAACTGATAATATTTCTTCTATTTGTTAAATTAATTAAACAAATTAATTGTTGTGTGCTACGACAAATATCGAAACATATACACTACAACTTTCACAAATAAAACACTGCGGAAGAAAAATAAACGTTGGAAGAATAGATGCACACACACAATATGACATTGGTATTTTGGACTAAGTCCCCGGAAAAACAAAACTCGAGAAAACTGATGCAACAACTGAGGGTTTTGATATTATGCAGTAGTGAAAATATGAATACAATATATGGATGCTTAATCTAGCAATCCAAAACACAAAAAACACTGGCAATGAAACTATTGAGAAAATTTCTCACTCCACAGGCGATCCGACATTGACCTCAACTCGAATTGAGCTCCTCCTTGCTTCCTCTACGCAGTCACTATGTCCCACAAGCTTGGAACACTGTCTCCTCTTACTGTCTTTGCAACTGTTATCTGGAAGAATGATTCTCTTGGCCTCTGGACCCTCTGCCCAACTTCCAGCTCAAAGTTTCTCCTGCTCCCCAGCAAAAACGAAATCTCCTCACAAAGCTCTGCGTTGCCTCACTGTGGAAATCATTGTCTCTCTGCAATGTATTAATCGAATCTGGAAGAGCTTCCTTCGACCTCACTATCTTTGACCCTCTCTCATTGCTTCGACTTACTAAATCACCCCCGACAGTGAAACGCTGCTACTCTGGAGATCGATTTCCCAACAAATCAAATACTCAACTGATTTGGTGTATCTTCTCCAAGCCCCATCGACCTCTTATTATAATCCTCCATTGATACTTCAACAACCACAATTAAATCTTAATCGATGGCTAGGATTATCCTAGAAATCGATCCATGCACTTTTCTTGAACATTCTCACCATGACTTAATTAATTCCTTTTAATTAATCATATTTCTTAAGTTTAGACTTGGGAAATATTAAAAACTAACTAATTAGTTTAATTAAGTCGTCTCTAGGTGGAATTTCCAAAAACGATTTTTGGGTATTAGAGAATACATGTATTCTAGTCACTCTGCCAAATCTCGTGGCTAGAACACATTCAATGCTACAAAAACTAACACCTTGATGAGCCCTGGTGAACTTGTTAAGAACAAGTAGTCCACATATAGAACAAGAATGATAACATCTCCCCCAACCACCAAGTAGTAGAGGTTACTATCTTCCTCACTCTTCACAAAGCCCATGCCCTGCAAATATATGTCGATGTGCTCATACCATGCCATGGGAGCCTGCTTGAGCCCGTACAAAACTTTCTTTAATATGCACACGTGGGCCTCTCTGTTGTGTCCCACAAATCCCTCTAGTTGTTCTATATACACCTCCTTCTCTAGTTCACCATTTAGGAACATCGTGTTAAAATTGGAAACTAGGGCCAAATTCCACTTTGGACAACTCCTTTGGGAAGATAATTATGGCATTAAATTCCTCTTTTCAAAAGGACAAAAATCGACCCAAAGATCATCGAGTTTGGTTAAGGAGAAGTTTGATTTTGAATTTATGTTTGAGGTAGTTTCACTTGTGATTTACCGTGACTTCTCTACCAGATCAGGCAACTAGATTGAAGGTTAGTTTGAGGTCTAATATTTCATGTTTTTATACTCTGGTTTGGGCTGCAGGAAATGTTATTACAAAAACTGGTTGGAAGCTCTTGTGAAGAGGATTAATGACCTAATTTGAGTCCTCTACCTCAGCCGCAATCAAGGAAAGAAGGTCGTTGTATAAACAAAGGATGTTACCCTAGTTTGTGGGCAAATTCATGTTATTGTTAGTTCAGAGTTGCTGAAGGGTGCCTTGACAAGGAGCCTCAAATCATTGTTAATTGTTGAATGCCTAGAAGAGGTCAACTATAAGTGTAGCTCATTGGGAGAAGGTTGCTCAGTGACTTCTTGGAACCCTAACCTGACAATAAGCTACATCAATGTAATATTCCTAATCAACAATTCTACTAATTAGAATATTAATTTTTGATTTTTTTTAACTAATACATTTTGGCTAAAGGATGTGGGTTTGGGGGCCCTTAATTAGACTTAGGAAACTATAGGGATCAAAACATTAGACCAAGGCAAATATTGCGGCTATAGTGGAGGATGGGGGCCCAATGAGGAGAGACTGCGTCCCTCATGTGGTAGCGCAACTCATTGGTACAAGCTAGAGGCAGTGCAATCTTGAGGTGGGGCCCAAGAGAATGTTGGGCAGGCTTAGACAAAAGGAACCAAGTTGCTCATTTTGGGCTATTCATTCATCTATTTCGAACTTGTCTATTGACAGAGCACGCTTGAGCAGTGAGTTAAGTCTGCATGTTTTGTTTAGCACACGGGTGTCTTCGAGCGGAGATCCCAGCTTTTGCTTCGATGGACTTCGAGTGCCAGCCCAAGGGAGGTGTTCTACCATAGTTGATTCAGCAGAGTAGTAGAGAGCTTCATCCACAGTGCAGTTAGCCCAACAACAACTTAGTGGCATCACCAACAGTGCAGAGGCTGCGCAGTATCTTGAGGAGGACACTCTAGAAGTTTAGGAGTGAGAGGAGTTTTTGCGGAAGTTTTGGTGGGGAGGCTTAGAGCTTCCTAACAGGGATTTCCCAGAAATTTTGGTGGCCTTCAGCAACATAATTTCCAGGAGGACCAAATTGCCCAGCAGTTCAGTGAGCCAAGCCCAAGAGGGCCAATTTCCGAGGTCAAGCATTTGGCAAACCCTACACAGGTTATTGTGGGTTTCTTGAGTAGTGTCTGGGGTTAAAGTCCCAAATTTTTTTTAGCAATGTAGCAGGCCCTAGAAACAAATCATTCAGAGAAACAACAACATTTTTGGGCAGATTACAGCTCAAAGCTACAACCACCTAGTGTACCAGTAGTGAGGGATTCCAACAATATTTCAGAGGCCTTTTCTAGCTTGCCTTGAGCAAGCTCAGCTGCCTTCATTCTAGCACCTCATCTTGTACACTATTATTCAATTTAATAAAATGGCTCAATGCAGTTTTGTTGGCTCAATGGTGTATTAATTGCGCGTGTTTGTTGTTGTTCATTTTTATGTCTTTGTATGCCTATTATTACTGTAATTTACCTTTGGGGATATTACAGTGGTATCAGAGCTCATAGGCTTGGCTCAGCCTATGGGAGAAGTGCAGTCTATGACACCGGAGGACAAGCAAAATGTGACATACCAGAGGCAGAGGTATAGGAGCAGGGAAAGGGAGCTTGAAATCACTCCAGATCCTGTGACCAATGAACTGAAGGTTACAAATACAAGTATGGGGGACGCAGAAGAGAAGAGGTGCAAGGAGGGGGAATTTTCTTACCTTCTATTGAAGGCAGTGTAGGATCTTACGAGGAACATCGAGGAGATGGGTCACCGGAATAACAATTGCAGTAAAGGGAAGGGAGTCCAAGGGGATTTCCAAGTAGGATAAGGATTTGATACTTCACATCACCAGGCATCACTTAACCCAAATATGCCTGTAGTACCATATACACCTGCAAGGTCTACCATTCGTACGTTCCTATCTTCAGGAGGGGGAGGACAACTGGAGTAGGAAGAAGCTCACTATGGATAGTACTTTCTAGAGTAGCAGTCCTATGGCCCAGAGTTTGGGAGGGCCATTACTTTCAAAGATTTTTGCCAACTGAAGGGCAACAACAAATCCAGAGGACAAAATGGAGGAGGCTACACACAGGGGAATGACTTACAACGTACTATGTGGAGGTTGTTTCTCCTGTCTTTTGATGGCTCCTCTAAGAGCTCAGCCAAGGCATGGGTTGAGAAGCTGGATGTTTACTTCTCGCTGAACTAGATGACCGAAGGGGAGGCAATCAAGATTGCCACACTGCATCTGGATGGGGAGGCTCATGACTGGCGGTTCCATGGGCTGACCACACTGGGGTCACAACATATTATGAATTCACCAGGAGGGTGCTAAAGCGGGTTGAGAGGAGGGACCCAAAGGAGTATTTTGGGGAGTTGACCAAGCTCAAGTAGTCCGGGAATGCGAAGGTATATATCTCGGAGTTCTTGAGATTATCAGTGATGGTACTAGACCTGTCCGAGTCCAGGAGGATCTACATGTTTATAAAGGGACTAACAAAACCATTACAAAGTCTAGTGAGGTCAAACATACCCACTACGCTGCAGGATGCAATGAGGAGAGCTAGAGACTTGCAGGATGCCCTACCCAGGGCTATTGCACCTCTGCCAAACAGACCAGGCTTCCAGCAGAGAGGAGATACATGAGAGCTCCACCCTCAAGAGGTAATCAGGGACGTGGGCAACTGGATGATGATACTCAGAGGGACCTTCAGAAGAAGAAGCTCTGTTTTACTTCCTAGGAGCCGTGGGCACCAGGCCATAGGTGTCCAGCAGGGAAGGCCCACTACATAGAGGTTTTGTTAGACAATGATGGGGATGAGGAGACATATTTTGAGATGGGAGGAGATGACAGCGCAACACCCCAGGAGGGAGGGCCTCCACCACCACCCCCACTAGTAGCAGGGGGGGCTGCATTTGCACCTTCAAGAGGGGTCCTCACATCACTCCGTGGATTACCCAAGTTCCTGACTATGAGGATCAAAGCGACAATACAAGGGCTGTGTGTTTCAGTGTTAGTGGACAGTGGGGCCACTCACAACTTTATTGATGCCTAGATGGTACAAAAGAGAGGTGTTACTAGAGAGGGTTTTGAGGGATTCTCAATGCTTGTGCCAGGTGACAAGACTATGTAGTGCACATGCTATGTCCCGGCTTTGACTGTGACCATGGGGAATTATTTCATGACAGATTACTTCTTTGTGGTTGACATTTCGGACACCAACATGGTGTTGGAGGTCTAGTGGCTCTACGCACTTGGTATAGTTACCACTGGTTGGAGGAAGTTGGAAATGGAGTTCTTGGATAATGATGGAAAACCAATGTTGCTGAGGGGTATGCACTCCTACCCACCACAGACAGTCTCATCTCATAGGATGGAGACTGAATTGAGGCATGTAGATATTAAGTGGATTGTGGAGTTGAGGATTTTTGTGGCTGGGGGTGTGACCAAGCCACCACATATGGAGATTCAGACCAACGTTGCACGAAGCGGGGACGTTTTTTGGAAGCAGGGATGCGGAAGCGTCATTTTCCAAAAATTTAGGAAGCGAAGTGTTTCAGAAGCATCTAGTATATATATATATATATATATATATATATATATATATATATATATATATATATATATATATTATATTTTTTTGCATTTATATTCAAAACAACAATCCCAAATACCATATTAGTTGTAGAAGACATGAAAACATGCATATTCTTACATAAATCAAGATAGATATGACATCCATGATTCCATTGTACATCAATAATTAATTATTCGAGCATCATAAATCTAGAATCTAGATTCTAGATCCTAGCAATTGCAAACATACATCAAATAATTAAGCATGATAAAACATTTAAGCATACTATAAATTTTAAAACATAAAACATTTAAAAATTAAGCATACTATAAAACATAAATGATAAACATAAAACATTTAACCATATTATAAAACATAAAGCATATTATAAGTGAGCAATTGTCAACATTAGTCATGTCCAAAATTCAAATAATAATGTTTACAAAATAGGCCACTTGGCCACCACCAAGACAAAAAAGTTCAAATTCACAACAAGCCTACAATTCTAATGATAATCTATGACAAAAGCAGTAAAGTGTGCACTGTGAACACTGAAAATATCTACTCATCTCTCCTCCTTCCACCACGAAGAGTATGTGACGGTGCGCCTCCACGTGGTGGCAATGAAGAAGATGGTGGCTGTGGAAGCTGTGGAAATGGCACTGTAACTGATGAAGACGAAGTCCCTGTTGTTGGTGTTGAACCATGGGACCTAGGAACCAAGGGACCAATGGGGAGTGGCATGTCAACTCGATCATCATCATCATGGATAAGAGCATCCTCTAATTGCTCTAATCGCAACACTCCATCCCCCAAATTGGTCTCCTCTGGATACCCATCCCAAACAATAAGGTCTTTGTTGCTCTTTGCATCATCACAGTAATGGGACAACAATCTCAAGTTGTAATGAACATAAACCAAGCTCTCTGCCCCGTCTAAACTCAACCTGTTCCTTTTAACATTGTGGATGAAAGAATAAGTGCTCCAACACCTCTCTGCAGAAGAAGTGTTTACCACCTGTGATAGCACCCGCAATGCCAAAGTCTGTAGAAGTGGAGTAGCATTGCCATGCATATTCCACCACTCAATAGAAGAAAAACTCTCTCGATCTCTAATAGCATGCATGCTCCCAAATGGACCAGTGGAAAGTGTATAGCTGCTCAACTGTTTCCGTACCAAGTGTGCCTCATCCTCATCAGGGACTAATTTATCCAGTGCAAGCATATATTTTTGTAGGACCTCTGGATCTAGGTGTGGTTTTCTCCTGCTCGCACCCCCAGGTGCTGTTGTTGAAAGCCATGATGAACTATAATATTTAGGTGTCAATACATATGCTAATGCATGCAATGGAATATTTAGCATATCCCATCGCTTTACCACCTCTGCACGAATATGTTTGTACAAGGTGGTATCTCTAGGCTCAACAATGTCTTTAATCTGCCCCAACATGTTATCCATTTGCTCATACACCTCCCCAATTATTGGCTTATCTGAATCCCCAAACTTGATCATGTAATAAATTGGTTTGGTGAATTGAAAAACATATTTAACTTGTGACCAAAATAACATATCAAGAATAGTGTCCTTTGCTGCATTAGCACCATCTCTATCAGTGTTAATCTCCTCCCATGATTCAGCGGTGACCATATTAGTTAGAGCTTGTCTCACCTTCACTAGCTGCCTAAAGGTGAGGTAATAACTTGCAAATCTAGTTTTTGCAAGTTTAAGCAACTGCAACTTGGAGTAAGTGCCATAGAAGTAGTTTACCCTTGTATGCCCTATGATAAATTTAATGAGCTTCTTCCCTCTCTTGTAAAGCTCATTAATCCACCCACATTATTTATGCTTCACAATATCATGCATCAAAAGGTTCAATGTGTGCATCAAGCACCCAGACCAAAATATGTGTGGATAAGTACGCTCAATAATTTTACTTGCTCCCTTACAATTTGCTGCATTATGTGTGATCACTTGAACCACTTTGCTAGGACCAACATCTATGATTGATTGCAATAGGAGATCTGCAATGTTTTGGGAAGTTGCACTGACAGAGGAGGAATCATGACATGTAATAAACATTGCACCAGTAGCAGAAACACCAAGAACATTTATCAAATGTTGGTTTCTGATATTTGTCCACCCATCTGATACAATGGATACCCCACTATCCACCCACTCATTTGTAAAACGTGTCAAAGCTGCTTGAACCTTTCCTTTTTCTCTTTCTATTAACACTGTTCTATCTTTCTCATAGTTGGGGGACTTGTATCCTTTTGGGGCTTCATTGATGCCCTTTACCATTTCATGCCAATAGGGAGAGCGAAGCACATTGAATGGTACATTGCAAGCACAAAGAAATCAGACTATCTTTCCATCCACATCATCCCTCCCAGCAACATTAAGGAAATCCGCTATTGTTTTTTTACCTCCAGAACTTGCAGAAGCACGATGAGGAGATGAGCTACCAAATCTAGAGGTTGCACTTGATTCAAATTGGGTTTTTTGTTTTTTTGTTTTTTTGTTGTGCAACCTCCTCTATTTGGATGTATTTTCTTCTTTGTTCAGTTGGAACCTTTGGGCAAATTGCTATCCCCACAACACCCTTTCTTTCATCACTGTCCATCACCCCACAAAGATGCCTCCTCACACGGGTATATGAACCGCTATATGGTTTCCTCCATGACAACCATGAGGGCACAAAAACTTGTAGCTTCCACCACCTTTTCCCCCTTCAAGTTTGGTCACATAGTTCCACAAGGGTGTCAATGCAACTTTCCCATCTTGTGATTCAATGTTTTCATCATCCCCTTCCTCTTCAAAGCCTTCCTCCTCATCATACATTGGGTCACTCATATGGTGACCACTTTCCTCTTCTTCTTCATGTTCCCCTCTTCTATTTCTACTCCCCCTTACCATCATCAAAACCAAGAGGGGAATGATACATAGAACCCAAAGAAACATCATCTTTGAGTATGAATATAGATGGTGGACAACCTACAAATAAATGTACAAGAAGAAAGAATGGGAAAGTGTAGGAGAGGGAGGAGAGAAAATACAAAAAACAATGACAAAAAAATGAGAGAGTTTGGGGTTTGCACTTACCTCTTTAGCTCTTGTAGATGGAAGCCCTTCTTTACTCCTCCAAGCTCCTCCTCCTTCACTCCTCCAAGCTTTCCTCAACTCTCTCTTCTCCAAGCTCTCCAAAAACACAAGTGAGCAAATAAGAGGAAGAATAGAGCTTATAAGCTTTTCATCTAATCCCTAACCCAAGACTAACTCACTAACTAACCAAGCTAACATCAAAAATAAAAATAAAATGCATTTTTTAAGTCCGCAAACCGGATCCGTCTGTCGTTGTACGGAACCATTCGCGATCCATACCGGAATCGCGGTGGTTCCGTACGGTGATCCGTCGTACGATCCACGGATCCGCTATACGGAAATGCGGATCCAGACGCACGGATCCGGATTTCCAAGAATCACAATTTTTTTTGCGAAACGTGTTTCCGAAATTCGAGTCCGCGGTTTGGGGTGCGGATCCCGTACGGATCCGTGTGGGACGCGTTTTGGGGCTTGGAGCCAGGGGGGGGGGACGTTTCCTGCAACATTGATTCAAGCCATCCTTGACATGTACCCTATAGTATTTGGAGATATACCACCTGACCAACCACTTGACCATGGATTTGAGCACACAATAGAGCTAAAGCCCAGAGTGCAAGTAGTGATCACTACTCCCTATAGGTATCCTAAGGCATACTGTGATGAGATCGAGAGAGCTATCACGCAGGCTCTTGACGTTGGGATTACATCGACCTAGCTCTAGCCCTTTTTGCTTCATTAGTTGTCTGTGATGAAGAAGAAAGGATGGGACCTTGTGTATGTGCATTGATTACGGAGACTCTTAATAAGAAGACCATGAATAACCACTACCCCATTCCATGCATTGATGAGCTAATGGATGAGTTGAGGGGAGCCAAGTTCTTCTCAAAGATTGATCTATGGTCCGGGTACCACCAAATCTATGTGAGGGGAAAGGATGCCCCTAAGACAACTTTCTGGTGCCATTATGGGCACTTTGAGTTCTTGGTGATGCTCTTTGGGCTAACCAATGTTTTGACCACTTTCTAGTATTGCATGAACTACATTCTGTGGCCAGTTGAGGAAGCTTGTACTAGTGTTCTTTGACAACATATTGATTTATAGCCAGACATGGGAGGAGCACTTACAGCATGTTGAGGCAGTACTGCGTATCCTAGAGAAGTGACAGTTCTATGCCAAGTTGTCCAAGTGCGAGTTTGGGTTGACCGAGATACTGTATTTGGGGCACATCAGAGTGCGTGTGCATGAGGAGAAGGTTTGAGCCATCAAAGGGCCATGAGAACCCGAGTTGACGAGAGGGCGAGGGGATTTGTGGGCATTTGCACCTACTATGAAGTTTGGCCAGATGATTTGTCACGGATAAGCCGCCCCTCCTGGTTGGTGACAAAGAAAGGGGCCTTTACATGGACAGCGACAACGCAGGAGGCTTTTGAGTGCCTCAAGCAGGTGATGATTAGTTGCATCATGTTAGCACTTTCTGATTTCACTCAACCTTTCATACTAGAGTGTGATGCATCCGAGGAAGGAGTGAGGGCCGTATTGATGCAGGGAGGGCACCCCATAACTTTCGAGAGTTGGAAGCTACTGCCTCATGAGAGGTTGTACCCCATATATGACAGAGATGCTGGCCATCATGCATGCGCTAGCTAAGTTCAGACAATACTTGGTGGGGAATGGGTTTCGGGTGAGGACTGACCACAATAGCCTCAAATTATTTTTGGAGTAGAAGCAGCTACATGAGAGGCAGTAGAAATGGGTGAGCAAGCTCCAGGTATATGACTTTGACATAGAGTATGTCAAAGGGAAGCACAACGTGATGGCAGATGCATTGTTTAGGAGGCCAACTTCCCTTTCATTGATGAGTATTCCTCCAGACTAGAGGGCTCAACAGTTGGTGGAGTATTCCAAGGACCGGTTTGCATGTGAGGTCCTTGAGGGAATGGTGACTAATGACAGGTGCCAGCTAATGAATGAGGTTATATATTACAGGGATCGGATCTACTTGGTGACTAACTCCCAATTGCGGGAGAAGATACTACAGGCTGCCCATGACTCACCTTTGGCAGGACATCGAGGGTACACCTAGACCTATAGGGCCATCCGAGAGAGGTTTGCGTGGAAGGGCCTCAAGGATGATATTCTGCGGCATATCAGGGAATGTGAGACAGACTAGCGGAACAAGGGTGAGCTGTCACACCCAACAGGTTTATTGCAACCTCTTCCTATCCCGGAGGGGAAGTGGGAGAGTATATCCATGGATTTCATTATTGGGTTGGCCACAGTACAGGGCAAAGACTGCATTTACGTGGTGGTGGACTGATTGATGAAGTTTGCACACTTATTTTCCATCTTAGCCCGGTACACGGCCTCACCGGTGGATGAGTTGTTCTTCAGGGAGGTTTTCAGATTGCATGGTCTACCCAAGACCATTGTTAGTGATAGGGACAGCCGCTTTATGGGTGGATTCGCGAGGAGTTGTTGGAATGCGGGGTACCAAAGCTCACTCCTAGCAAGAGCTACCATCCTCAGACAGATGGGCAGACCGAAATAGTTAACAAGTGGCTAGAGGGCTACTTGCGTAACTATGTGATAGGACAATAGCGGGCATGCATACGTTGGCTGCACATGGGAGAGTACCGTTATAACACCACCTACCACATGTCCATGTCTCCTTTTTGAGTGTTATATGGTTATGATGCTTTATCATTTGCTGACGTTATGTTTGGAGAAAGCAAGGCCCCAAGGGCCAAAGGTTGGATCCAAGAGAGCCAAGACACCTTGAGGGCTCTCAAGGACAACATGAGGATGGCCCAAAATCAACAGAAGATGTATGTAGATAGGGGCCGAGTTGAGAGAGAGTTTTATGTTGGGGACTTTGTGTTTCTCCGACTTCAATCGTACAAGCAGTCCATGCTCAATCAAAAGGGGGTCGAGAAGCTCAAGTCCCGCTTTTATGGACCATACCGAGTCACTCAGAAGGTTGGGAAGGTGGCCTACGAGTTGGAGCTACCCCCGAGGAGCCAGGTGCACAATATTTTTCATGTATCTTGTCTGACAAGGGCCTTGGGACAACAGGTTACAACAACTACCGAGCTACCCCATATGGATTATGAGGGGCATTTGGTGCTATAGCCAGAGGCCATTCTGGATTCTAGGGTGAGGCACTTGAGGAACTGGGTGATTAAGGAGTTCTTGATCAGATGGAGGAATCTACAGGACGAGGATGCCACCTGGGAGGGGGAGCAAATCCTCCAGCACCCATCATTGCAGGTTCTTGAGGACAAGCAACATCTTGGAAGGGAGGATTGTAATATTCCTAATTAACAATTCTGCTAATTAGTATATTAATTTTTGATATTTTGTTAACTATTACGTTTTGACTAAGAGAATGTGGGTTTGGGGTCCCACAATTAGACTTAGGAAACTATAGGGATCAAAACATTATACCAAGGAAAATATTGCGGCTATAGTGGAAGATGGGGGCCCAATGAGGAGAGACTGCATCTCTCATGTGGTAGCACAACTCATTGGTACGAGCTAGAGGCAGCGCAGTCTTGAGGTGGGGCCCAAGGGAACGTTGGGTAGGCTTAGACAAAAGGAAGCAAGCTCCTCATTTTGGGTCATTCATTCATCTATTTCGAACTTGTCTATTGACAGAGCACGCTTGAGTAGTGAGCTAAGTCTGCATGTGTTATTTAGCACACGGGCGTCTTCAAGTGAAGATCCCAGCCTTTGCTTCGGTGGACTTCGAGTGCTAGCCCAAAGGAGGTGTTCTACCATTGTCAATTCAGCCCAGCGTAGAGAGCTTCATCCACAACGGAACAACCCAATAAAAGTGCAGTGGCATCACCAACAGCGTAGAGGCTGCACAGTATCTTGAGGAGCACACTTCGGGAGTTGAGGAGTGAGAGGATATTTTGCAGGGGTTTTCGTGGGGAGGCTTAGAGCTTCCTAACAAATATTTTCCAGGAATTTTGGTGGGCTTCAGCAGCAGAATTTCCAAGAGGACCGAATTTCCCAACAGTTCAGTGAGCCGAGCCCAAGAGGACCAATTTCCGGGGTCAAGCATTTGGCAAACCCTTTGTGGGTTATTGTGGGTTTCTTGAGTAGAGTCTAAGGTTAAAGTTCCAGAATTTTCTGAGTAGTGTAGCAGGCCCTAGCAACAAATCATTCAAAGCAGCAACAAGATTTCTAGGCAGATTACAATGCAGGGCTACAGCCACACAATGTACCAGCTGTGAGGGATTCCGGCACTATTTCAGAGGGATTTTCTAGCTTGCCTTGAGCAAGCCTAGGTACCTTCATTCCAGAACCTCATCTTGTACACATTTCCTCAATTTAATAAAATGGCTCAGCGCAGTTTTGTTGGCTCAATGGTGTTTTAATTGCGTGTGTTTGTTGCTGTTCATTTCTATGTCTTGGTATGTCTGATATTACTGTAATTTACCTTTGGGGATATTACAATGAACCAGATTTGTCGTCTTTGAAAAACAATGATTTGGCAAGTCCATTTGACTTATAATATTGTAGTCTCTCTCTGTTGAACATTTGATTTAATAATAAGAAGATTTGATCAAAGGGTTTTCCCCATCTTGGGGCCTTTTCCTAGCATCCACTTAATCTGGTGTTCTCTTGTCTTGGCTTGTCTTCTACATTTATATTTGATGTTCTTTCATCAGTTACTGTCATGGTTAATGTGATTACTTATGGATTAATGGAATCTTAATGGGCTAATGGATGAATGAAGTATCTGATCTAAGCAAAGAACATGTTAACTCAAAAATTAACATGGTAGCAAAGCTTAGGTGAGGATAATCCCAAGGAAGAATGAAAGAGATAGCAATCAGCAAGGGAAATTTACTGACAAATCTCCATGTTCTCCTCTCTCTGCAAATTTGAAGTGTTCAGCTGTAACAATGCCAAGTTAAGGACCTTTGTTCTAAGGAGGAAAAGCATCCTTCAAAACTGAGATCTCCACTCTTGGAGGATTCAGTCTTATTATAGGGTGGTTGCACAGTCCCTTGACCCTTATTGCCTTCAGTCTTGTTGTCTTCTATCCAACTTTGTACCGCTGGCAAAAGAATTCAGGACAGATGATATATATATATATATCCCAAATTCAGAAGTTCCGAATAGTATGTGATTCAGGATTAAATTTCTTTAAATTTTCAGATTTAGAGATTCACTTGAAATAGCACAATTCTTATATTACAGACCTCAAACAGAAATATGCTTTAAGGCATGTGTGACATTACAGTTGAGTATCTCGGTCTGCAGTATCATATCTCACATTTGCAACAGAAATAAAACAGTGAGTATCTCTACGGTCAGGTGTTGTTTTGCATCTTACGATGGCTCGTATCATTGCATTGATCTAAGAAACATCGCTGACAGGTATTGGATCTGAGATTTTTTACTGTAACTTTCCCTCTGCAATTTTCATAGACCTCATATACACAGAAGTGTCTCTATTCATACATGTCAAAGGTCCTGCTTCTCAGCATCCTTGTCTCGACACAATATGCATGTTTATATAGCATCTTACAGTTGGCTCAGTCCCTCTCCTAATAGTATCACTCAATCTCATTCAGCACAGTCCCTTTTTACAGGTAACCTGATCTCCTTGTATATGACTTCTCTCTATTTGGCTCGATCCTATATCTTGCAAGTCAGATGTATGGTTTGGTGCAACCCATCACTGTTAGGCATCTCACATAGTTCTGAATCCGCTGTACCACTTTTGCCTTGTCACAATTGTAATTTTGCATTCTCGGCACAGTGGCACAGAAAGTATGTCTCCAGCAATATATGTAAAGAACAGGCAAGGTTTTTTTGTATAACAAAACCATATAGGAATCAGTGGATGGTTTCAGATCTGGGTATTGCATATATATATATATAGACATGGTTTCTGCAGGCAAAGCAATATAGGTGTAAACAATCAACATATATACATACATTCAGTCAGTATCGGTATATGCATGGCTTTTGTGCAATCCCAGAATCGGTTATGATATTTTTGGCCAACTATTGAAGTTTGGAAATCTCGATCAAAGTTATGATCAGTCATGGCTGTTGGTAGTATGTTTATTTCTTATGTCTCTCTATTCACGTTTCACCTCAAATTCAAGACTCTGTCCCAAAGGAATAGAAGCAGAGTCTCCCATGCAAAAAGGATCATTAATAGATTAAGGAACCTCATCTACCTGCTCCCAGTCTTCCAAATATAGTATGAATAACATCCGCGACATATACATTATCATGATCAGCTAATATATATGCTCGCAATTTGAATCAATTAAGCCATCTTGTGGAATCTTTATTTATATACAATAGCAATATCTACATTGAAACCCTACCGTATATCAATAAACATTTGATCACCTTAAAGAAAATCTACAAGCATTAAGAGTAATTGTAGTGCAGATCTGTGTTTCAGAGGCCAGGATCCTTCATACAATTTCATACTTTATGCAGTGAGAAGGATCAACTCAACCAGAGGGAGTTGACCTGACCTGTTGTCTTTTAGAAAGGTCCAGCCTCAACAAGAAAAGACTTCAGTATTCCTGTAAAGATAACCTTTGCCGGACCCTCCTCCATTATCAGGTACAGTTTAGATCTTTCTTGAAGAGTGTTGCTATGGTGTTCATGCATAGAGCTATGTTAAGGAGAATTGTGATCCAAATGATATAGATGTGGATCTAAGGAATCATGTTCCAAGTTGCCAAAGGGTAATTTATACTTGGGTAAGGCATGCTTGCAAGGTCTATTGACTTCATCAATTTGTTGAAGATCTCAAGTCCAAGAGCTACTATATTACAGGTGTTTAAATGTGCCATATTAATTTACTATATGCCATCTAAGATTATTTTGAGAATTTCAATAATTACAGGATATATCATCTTAATGCTACAGGAGACCGGAATCTACACTACTGAGATAATTTATAGTTTGTCTGAATCAAATGGAATACAACATGCAGGAATTATATGATCAGGTGATGGTTGAAATCTAGACAAAGAATGATAACTGGAAGAGGGGAATGAATACATCAGCTCACCAAGTCTCTTCAGTATATGTAATCAGTATGTAGTGCCTCACTGTAAATATGTCTTGCTGAGGATCTTCATATTAAATCTGGTCTGTGATAAGACCAAGGATGTTTTAATATATAGCATACAGATCTTACACTAAATTCATTTTCAGTACTCACATATAGGCCAGATAATTGGTTGAATCACTATACAGATCATTAAGATTGGAATGATACTTAGGAAAAATCCTAATCCTTTGGCCAAAAAAAAACATATATCTATATATTTGAAGACTCGCCTAACGTTTTTACTCTTAAAAGGGAGTGCATGGAACTCTGGAATAGTTCTCTGTATCAATTCATTGTTTTTTAGAATCATTTTTGGGAAAAGCATGTCTGGTCAAGTTAGCTGATATAGTTGAGGAGCAGAGTGATGAAGGCTAAATGATCAAATAAGACTTGAAAAGGCAAGACATGAGCACAAATTATGATGATTTTGACGATGCCTTAATTAACTGATTTGCATTTCTTATTTGTGTTCTTCAATTAACAAGTTATTTACATAATTCTTCAGTAAATATTAATGTGAATACACTGCAGCCTACACCAATATACAAATCAAGTACTAAAAAACAAGATGAGACAAACACACAAAGGACAAACTTATTTTTGGACTAAACGTCCCCGGAAAAACCCAATGCGGGAAAACCTGTGCAACAAGTATGAGGATTTTATTATTAAGCAGGGTTCTGAATACAACTAGGGTGCCAAATCCGGCTCACCCAACAGAGAAAAGTCTCGGTAGAAGTACCTCTATCCAAAGACAGATATTTTGGTTGATACAGCAACAAAATGATCGAACCCCACAGGTGACTGCGTTGTCCTGAGTGCTGCGCAGCAGTAGCTGCTCCCAGCTCTGCACTGAGACTGCGTCACCCCCTCTAGGAGCCGCGTCACCCTCCTCGTGAGCCTTCCTGGCTCAGAAATCGATCTGCGGAATTGTTGCCTGATTTGCCTCACAAAAACCCCAATGCTGCCTCTTTAGTGACTGTGTCACCTCTCTCAGGCTCTACATCATCCTTCCAGGTGTTGTGCTCTCTCTCCTTGGTGTTGCGTTGTCCTCTCTACAATGTATTCTCAGCCTTGCACTGAAGTCCCACGGTCAAACTGCCCTTCTCTGCACTAGAACTCACTCTGAAATTCTAAGTAAACCACGCCCCAAAATTTCAATTTAGCTCAAGTGCTACTCTTCATGTGTGTGTTCTCCCACTGACCCTCAAGCCTTCCTTTATACTCTTCCGGTTGAGGATTCAACGACCGTGCTCAAATCTTTAATCAACGGCTAAGATTAAAACAGACTTGATCCTCGTCACTTAGAAGCTTCTCACCCATATTTACATTAATTCACTTTAATTATTTTAATTTCCTAAGTTTTAACTTAGGTTCCATTAAAAATAATTAATTATTTGAATAACATGCACTTCGCGCAGAATTTCTCCAAACGATTTCTGGGTTTTGGAGATCTCGTGTGTTCTAGCCCTTTAACAAAATTTCAGAGCTAGAGCACATTCGATGCTACCCAAAAATCAACATCTTCGAGTTTTGAGAGATCAGTACACACAAACGCAATGATAGCAGTAGCACAAAGACATGTTGAAGGCAGTGCAAATTGCACAATTGTAGAGAGAAGGTGCAGTTTCAGCTAGAGATACTTCAGCGCAAAGGCATCAGCAATGTGAGATCAGAGTATGCGAAGTAGCATGGTGGACATTGTTTACCAGAGTATTTTATTCATAGTGATTTCTGGTGATTGGGAGTCAGATCAGCTTGAAGATATGAAGGAAGGAGGTATTACAGATGTCAAACAATAGTAGCGTGGATTAGTTCGGCTACAGCATGTTCCCACGAACCAATAGGTGGTAGATATACTCACGAAGGCTCTAGGGAGAGCCAAGTTCGTCTATTTCGGAGAACATGTAGGTATAGTGGAGAACACCTTCCTCACTATGAGGGAGTGTTAGTTTAAGGTAGCAACAGAAAGGTATTTCCCAAAATTTGTGGAGGGACTAGAGTAAACATGATCTACAAGACCCAGAAAGGGATTGGGAAATTTCATCTGGTTTGGGAGATATTTAATTAATTAATTATTTTAATGTATTTCCTAAGTCTAAACTTAGGAAAATTAAATAATTAAAGATAATTAAATTAAACATCTGATGAAAATTGTCTTAAGTCACACGGATCAAGCTTTCTTTTAATCTTAGTCATTGATTCAAGACCTGAACATGATCGTTAGTTTCCCACCGAGAAAATTATAAAGGAAAGGCTTGGGGTCATTTGTAAAGGCACACAGAGGCAGAGCACTGAAGCTACGCTGAGATTCTAGGGCGTGGTTTGCTAAGAATTCTCAGAAGTGTTTCAGCTGCAGAGAGGGGTGTTTAGGCAAAGGGGATGGTCTGATTCTAGTGCCTAGAATCAACAAGAGGCAGAGAGCAGCTTCTAGAGGCAGCGCAGAGAAGCAGCAGCAGCAGAGAGGGCAGCAGTTGCGCAGCACAGCAGTAGCTTCAGCTATGCAGGTGTTGAGCAGTCTCTCCCAGGGCAATGTTGGGCAACAAGAGACCCTCAAGGGTTACGCAGAGACCCTCAGGGGCAACGTAGGGCCTGTGTCACCCAATCTGGGGTTACGCAGCTCTCTCCAAGTGTAATATTCCAAATTATGAAAGATGGGATTATAGCATATAAACTGGAAATTGTGGTAAATATCAAGACATCAAAACATAAGCAAATCATAGATCTATTTCATTATATATAACAACAGCAAATGAGTACAATATCTTGAGGAAAAGGTCACTCAAGTTCGGTAAAACAAGCCTCCAATGATCAAATACACCGAAACATCAAATGTTACAGCAACTCAAAATGCCAGAGGACCATGACAGTGCATTCCCAGTGAGTGTCACTATCGCTGGAAAATATAATGCAGAAATTTCTTGTTTTTCCACCCCAGTTTTTAGTTTCACCTTATTTCTCCTTTTAGTTAAATGTCCTTTCCCATATCCTTACATTCAACAACAGAAAAATATTTTTTGCTGAAAACACAAATTCTGGAAAATTTACAGAATGTTGGAAAATGCAGAAATAAAAATCAGCAAGCTCAAAACAGCCATTCAACAAATTTTAACACAGAGATTTTTGGTCAAGGTGACCCTGGAAAAACCCCCTACAACTCTTGGGGAAAACCAATTCGAAAGCTCCTCCTTATTTCTGAAAATGCCTTTTACAGAGAGGTGAAATATACAGGAAAATTTCCAGCAAATTAAATATAGACTTATCTTGTTTTCTGTGCTTGCCACCGCCTTGGAAAATGTGCCGAAACAGCAATAAACTCAAAACAGAAAATTTTTACAGCAAATGACAATTTAGAAATTCGTGCCCAGAACTTAGCTAAACAGCCGTACGAACTGTACGGAATTTTCCAGCAAGCTGCCTTTCTCGAAAACAATGTTGGCTGCCTCGAAAAATGTGCCCAGCCACCTAGAAAATCGAGCCCCCTTGCTGCTGTACTTTTTCTCGAAAAACATGCTTCCTTTCCCCTTGAAAACCGTGCCTCAATGCCGTTGTACGGACTGTTGTACGGATGGCTTTCTTGGTTTCTGTGCTGTTGTACGGCCGAGCTGCCTCGGTATCCGTGCAGCCTCTTGTTGCCTTGGAAATCGTGCCCTCCTTGTTGCTATACTGATTTGTTGAGTGTGCCCTCTCCTTCACCTTCTCAAGCTCTAGTTAGAAAATGTCTCCAACTCTCCTTCTCTTCCTCTCTCAATCTGCTCATGAAAGAATGAATGACATTTTCCTCCTTTTCCTCCTTTAACCTAACCCTAAGTGACTTTTGGGGAATCCCTAAATCCAATGGCTGAAATAGATTGAGATCTAGGGCTGAGATTAAATGCTCATTCAAATCTCACTTTTTATTTTTTAATTCACCCCACTTTAATAAAGACCCACTTAGTCATTTATTTCCAAAGTCATTTTTCCTTTCTAATTTTACATTGACTTTATTAAAATCACTTTAAAATTAGACTTTAGTAACTTTATCACTTAAAGTCACTTTTAAATTAGATTTGACTTTATAAAATTATAAAGTCACTTTAGGAGAAAAATTAAAATCTTTTGGACACTTTTCCCTAGGCCAAAGATCAAAGCCTTAGGGAACCACCTGTCCTCCGGTAACCAAATTTCAACATAGAAATACAAAGATCTGTTGATATAATGCTCAACAAAGTGTCGAGATCAGAGATCTAAGCGCCCAAGCACAATTCCAAGACAACCCAGAAGGGGTTTCCGGAAACACAGCATATGAAAATGAAGCCCTAGGGCTAAATAACACTCTACCACTAAATCATTGCTGGGAGATGGCTGATATGATAAGAAAATGGCTGCAACTTCTCCCTCCTAGCTTTCCGGATGAAGGGTTGCTCCCCTCACTAGAAAATTAGCTCACAAACTTGGGCACTAAGCCCTCCATTACACTGCCCTGCAAAATAACGCAGTTTCTGAAGGAGACTGCACTGTAGATGATGGCAGAAGCTTGGCCTGATGCCAGATGGTGGAATAATGCTCAAGGAACCTCCTTTCTAGCCTCCCGGATGAAGGGTTGCTCCCCTCACTAGAAAACAAGCTCAGAAACTGGGTCTATCAACCCTCCACTACTACTGCCCTGCAAAACAACACAATCCTGAAGGAGACTAAGCTGTGAATAATGGCTGAAGCTTGGCCTGATGCTGAACAGTGGAAATGGAGCTCAATGAACCTCTCCTGAGTTGGCACTCGAAGTCCTCCGAGTATGAGGGTGGGATTTCTGCTCGGAAACACACTTATGCGAAACAACACAGTAGACTCCGCTAAACAACTCAAGCGTGCAGAAAATCATAAAAGACCAAGACATAAACAATAATCAGAATGCCTTCTATGGTTGCCATCATCTTCCTTATATGCTTGGTGAGCTTCCTCACCCTGGTTCCCACTCATTAAAGATGTTACTCTCATGCACACACTCCTCCATCATAACTACGTTGTCCTCCATTAATGCTCCACTAACACCATGACAACGCTATTGTTTTGGTCAAACGTGACCATGTCCACATGCTTTAGCCCCTGTTCACACCTAGAGGTGCTTTATTCAACTGATACAATGATCCACATTCACATGGGAAGTGGTTTTATTCCTACTAAAGAGATTTATGGGTCTCTCTACCCACTTATTCACCTATCTTATTATCAAAAGCAAAAATTAATATTCCAACTAGCTGAAAGCTAATTAGGAATATTACAGTCCTCCCCTCCCAAATGTTTCTTGTCCTCAAGCAACTGCAAGGATGGATACTGCAAAAACTCCTCTCCTTCCCCTGTAGCATCCTCATCTGATAAAATCCTCCACTGAACTAGATGCATCAACCTGTCCCCTAGTTGCTCCTCCCAATTGTACAAATCAGCCTTTGGTGACAAAACCAAATTGCTCTCATCATGAAGAAGTGGGAGATCCATGGAAGTAACTACATGTTGTCTAATGGCCTTCTTGAGGCCTGGGATCTGAAATTTGTTGGGGATCTTAATCCCAATGTGAAGCTCCAATCCACATGCTACTCTCCCAACAAGATGGATCAACCTGTGTGGCCCATAAAAGAGTTCCTCCATCTCCTGCTCCTGCAATGTAGATGGGTTGTATGGTTGAACATGACAGACCAAATTGTCCATCCCACGCTGTCTCTCTCCCCATCTGTGATCTGTGTAGGACTGCTGCTGATATTGGGTTGCAGTAATGTTTTCCTCAAGAGGCCAAAAGTCATCTGGACTCTCATGGATCCACTCTTTGCTTCTAGGAACCTTTCTTGCCCAAGCCATTCCACATATAGTGAATAGAACATCATCACAATATGGAATCCAAATGAGAAATATATTGGGTGTCATATGATATGCCGAACGGTGACAATAGTTCCCCAAGTGGAACCAATACTGCTCTGCCCCTAGCTGCCTCAAAACATGATGTGATAAGTGGCTTTCCCACCACTTGCTTGCTGCTCCTATTTTCTCACATTCTTGGAAGTAGTAAAGGGCATTTGGTGTCAACTGAGTACACACCAAACAAAACAATACTTGCCCAAAGCCATACAAGAAGTGGCTATCTCCATCAATGATCTTGGTCTTAAAAAGACCATGAAGTCCAAAGAGAGGCTTGCCCTCTTGTGGAGCCATGCACTGTATATAAATGGCAAGGGAATGCAAATAATTTGTTAGACGATCAATAAGTACAAAGACACAACTCTTACCATGTACTGTTGGTAAGTTGGTGATGAGGTTCATAGATGAGTTCTCCCATCTCTCTCTCGGAAAAGTAAGTGGCTGTAACAACCTTGCAGGATGGTTGTTTCCCTCCTCATTCATCAAGCAATCTACACACCTCTTGATATGTTGGAGCACATCCTCCTTGAGACCCTCCCATGAGAATCTCTCCATAATGGTCTAATATGTCCCAATGAAATCTGTGTGACCGGAAAGGAGTGCTTCATGTGCTACATGTAGAATCTTCTCCTTGAGCTTGGAGTCTCTAATCAAGAAGACCCGATCCTGGTAATAGATGACTCTATCCACCACTCTATATCTCCCATCTGTCACTTGCCCATAAAGCACCTCACATGTGAAGAGATCCTTGGAATACTCCACCAATAGCTAGGACTCCCAATATGGATCTAAACTCCTCAATAACAACGCTGCTGGCCTTTGTGATAAGGCACCTATCACCTCATAGCTCCCCTCTTTGACATGCTCAATGCCAAAGCCACATGCCAGAATACTGTTATCCCACCTTTGCTACCTCCCTTGCAGTTGCTTTTCCCAATACAAGATTGAAGTTTATGGGGGTCAAACTTTACTTGGAAGCCATTTCCCATCCAAAACTTCCCAAGTTTGGCCAATGCATGTAGGAATGCCAACAACCCTTTATCATGTATAGAAGACTCCTTCCTGTGTGGAAGTATCTTCTAACTCTCCAAGGCTATGGAGTAGCCCCTTTGCACCATGATTGTGCCATCCTCCATTTCAGAAACATCACCTTTCAGCGCAAGAGGCTTAGGTGAGAGATGGAAATACTAATACTAGACAAATGCTCACCTCCTCCGTGAGCCAATCGAAAGCTCTTTGCGCTGTGCTAACCTCACACAAGGCTTCCTCCTCAACTACATCTATAATAGGTGCTACTTGTTGTGAGAACTCGTTGACCATTTTCTAGTCCTAGGGCCTTCTTGGTGGAATGCCTCCACATAATGAAACATCATAGTCAAGAGTAGACTGTATATCTGAGTGGACTGATTTGTCCTTGCTTCCACTACACAAATCAGTCTCCATATGATGTGCAAAGACTTCCTAAGATGGATAGGTGTGCATGTCCCTAATCACCTGATGTTGGCCACTCTTCTTATCTTCCCACTCCATCTGCAAAGTCTCCCAATCTGTGGTGACCTTCCCCAAAGTAATCAGCCACTACACACCCAATATCACATTGGTGTCAGGAATATCAACCACAAAGAAGTGATTAGTCAAAGTGTATGTTCCCATGGTGATAGACAACGCCGGAACATATTTCATGCACTGCATGGTTCTAGCTCTTAGAACCAAAACTGAGAATCCCTCAAAATCATCAGTGGGTATTGTCTTCCTATGCACTAACTGAGCATCAATGAAATTGTGGGTGGCCCCACTGTCTATCAATATTGATAGCCTCTGCCCCTCAATAGTACCTTTGACTCTCAAAGTGAGATACTTGGGTACTCCCCGCAAAGATGCAAGGGCCCATCCAATTGGAGCAAATGTCCCATTCCCACCTCCTGGTGGTGGTGGATCCTCTCCTGCTATCACAACGCTGTTGTCTCTAGCTGGCTCCTCTTCCTCCTCCTCCTTACTATCAGAGAATACCTCTATATAGTGGGCCTTTCCTGCAGCACATTGATGCCCTAGTTCCCATGGTTCTTGACATGTGAAGCAAAGCTTCCTCCTCCTCAAATCTCTTCGGGAATCATCACTACGAGGTCCTTTATTCTGGTTCTCCTTTGGAGGAAGAACCTTCCCATCTTTCCCCTTTGACTGGAAAGTGAGCTTTTGCTGAAATGGAGCTCTTGCCCTTGGCAAGGCATCTTGTAAATCTCTAGCCCTCTCAATGGCATCTTGGAGTGCAGTTGGTTTAGTGGACTTAACCAACCCATGCAGAGGCTCTGCTATCCCATCGATAAACATATAAACCCTCCTAGTTGTAGATAAATCTGGAACCATAACAGAAAGTTTTAGAAAATCAGAGATATAGGTCTCCAGATTACCTGACTGCTTGAGCTTGGCTAGCTCAACAAAGGGTGCCTTTGAATCTCTTCGATCAAATCTTTCCACTAAACTCCTAGTGAACTCTACATATGTAGTCACATTTGCATGCCCCAATGTGGAAAGACCATGAAACCACCGATCATGTGCCTCACCTTCAAGGTGCAACGCTGCTATTGTGATGGCCTCCATCTCCAGTACTTGGTTCAGCTGAAAGTAGATGTCTAGCTTCTCCACCCAAGACTTGGTTGTGCACTTAGATGACCCATCAAAAGCAGGCAAAAAGAATCTACCCATGGTCCGTTGTAGATCATTGTTCTGTATGAACCCTCCACTTCTATTGTTATGCCATGGTCTCCTGTTGTCCTTGATCTGACAAAACTCCTGAATGTTCAGATTATCTTTGAATCTCTGAGATTGAGACTCATACTCTAGGAAATAATCTTCAAGAGTTTCTTGTTCTTGGGGTTCTCCACCTCCATTTCCCACTACTAGGAATGTAGGCATAGTGGAGCGTTGGGAAACTTGTTGCTTCATTGGTTGATCATACCAGTGATGTGAAATGTCAAAGCTTTCTCCATGTAGAAACCCTCTAGCGGATTCTTTGTGTCTCTTCATCCTCATCTCCTTGATTTCTCGGGCAATATCCTGCATGGTTTGGAGAAGAAGCTTGGGAAACTCCTTTTCATCCTCCTCTCATGATATAGGAGTTATGCCTTTGTCTCCTTTGGGGTCTATATAATCATATCCCCAGTTTCTATGAAGATACCTCTTTTCCCTTTCTATGAGAGGACCTTCTTCTTCTTATGACATAGCTGTTGTACTATACAGGCTGAGCCAAGACTATGCTCTAATACCACTGTAATATTCCAAATTATGAAAGACAAAAATATATCATATAAACTGGAAATTGTGGTAAATATCAAGACATCAAAACATGAGCAAATCATAGGTATATTTCATTATATATAACAGCAGCAAATGAGTACAATATCTTGAGGAAAAGGTCACTCAAGTTAGGTAAAACAAGCCTCCAATGATCAAATACACCCAAACATGAAATGTTACTGCAACTCAAAATGTCGGAGGACCATGATAGCGCAGTCCGAGTGAGTGTCACTGCTGCTGAAAAATAGAAATACAAAGATCTGTTGATATAATGCTCAAAAAGTGTCGGGGTCAGAGATCTAAGCTCCCAAGCACAATTCCAAGACAACCCAGAAGGGGTTTCTGGAAATACACAATATGAAAAATGCAGCCCTAGGGTTGAATAACGCTCTACCACTGACTCACTGCTGGAAGATGGCTGATATGACAAGGAAATGGTTGCAACTATTGAGATTTTTGTGTATTTGGGATAGCATCAGTTGTGCTCTAGCTCCCAAATTTTGAGGAAGGACTAGAGTACACTTGATCTACAAGACCCAGAAAAGGATTTGGGAAATTTCATCTAGTTTAGGAGATATTAAATTATTTTTAAAGAGAGAATCCATACAGGTGAAATAGATTATAGAAGAGAGGAATAGCCTGTTTCTAAGTTTTTTTAATAACCCTAAAACTCAGAAACAGGCTATTCCTCTCTTCTATAATAGATATTAAATTAATTAATTATTTTAATGTATTTCATAAGTTAAAACTTTGGGAACTTAAATAGTTAAAGTGAATTTAATTAAAAATGTGATAAAATTGCCTTAAGTCACACTGATCAAGCTTTCTTTTAATCTTAGCCATTGATTCAAGATCTGGTCATGGTCGTTGGTTTCCCAACGAGAAAAGTATAAAGGAAAGGCTTGGGGTCATTTATAAAGACACACTGAGGTAGAGCACTGAAGCTAAGCTGAAATTCTAGGGCGGGTTTGCTAAGAATTCTCAAAAGTGTTTCAGCTGCAGAGGGGAATTTAGACCAAGGGGATGATCTGATCCCAGGGTCTAGAATTAGCAAGAGCTAGAGATCAGCTCAGAGAGGCAGCGCAGAGAAGCAGGAGAGCAGCAGCAGGAAGGGTAGCAACTGTGCTAAGCAGGTGTTGCGCAGTCCCTCAAGGACAGGGTGATTTGTTGTAGGAAACCCTCAGGGGTTACGCAAAGACCCTAAGGGGCAGCGTAGGGACTGCGTCACCCAGTCTGGGGTAACACAGCCCTTTCTGAAGCAGCGCTGAGGGTCAGAGGGGGTTTAGAGGCTGACGCAGAGGCTTTAGGGGCAGCATTGGGGTTTCTAGGCCCTAATTTTGGCTGAGTTCTGTAAATCTTGTTTGAGGGTGTGGATCAGTCATTATTTTGGCCCTAGATCAGCAAGTGAGCTGTAGATCTATTATTTCTCTGTCGGGTTTTCCAGATCTGGAACCCAGACTTGTTGTATTAAGAAAATTCTTAATAATAAAACCCTCTAGCAGTCAGAAGAGAGGTTTTCCTGCATTGGGTTTTTCCGGGGACTATTTGTCCAAAAATAACTGTCACTTTGTCTATGGGTGCATGAACTTGTTCTAGATCTGGATTGGTGGAGATCTATTATGTGTTTTGTTTCGATTTTAACTTGAATTTTATTCAGTTAATAGCTTATCTAAGTAGGAGGAGCATAACCAGATTAACAATAAAAATCTTTGCATAAAGTGTAAAGAATCAGAAATTTCCACATGGTATCAGAGCAATTGCAAATCTAGAAGGGTCACCAGTAAGAGACTGAAGGTTGTAGCTGCAGGAAGCAACTGGAAAAGCAGCAGAAACGCAGATCTAAAGGGACAGCGGAACTTTCAGAGGCAAATTCATGCAAAGGGAAGGGTGATGCAGTCTAACGCTACCTCCTAGCAAGCCCACGCAATTACTGCACAGAGGCAACTCAGAAACAACGTTGGATTAGTTTGAAGCCTGCCAGTATGATGCAGATCTGAATCTGTCAGATCTAGAAAAGACTCAAGAAAAGCTGCAGAAATTCAGAAGGTGTTGGTGGGGTTAAATTTCTGAAATTTTCAAATTTTTAGCCAAAGCACAAGTCACAAAGAGCAGGAGGAGATCAGCTTCCCAGAGAGTTTCTAGCCAAAGAAACTTGCATATTGATCAAAGGATCAAAGAGAGCTGAAACATTGTTGATTTGGCAGATTTCCAAGGAGGGAAATCAGTTGTCGGAGGGAGCAGAAGGTACCTGTTTCACCAAGGGCCTTAGATCCATTTCTCTAGCAAAGAGAAAAGGAAGTTCTGACACATTCTAAGTAGATGGCTATTCATGGACTGCATGATCAGGACAGGCTGGATGGCCTATCAAACTTTTCAGTTTGGAAGGCTAGGATCCTGATAGTCCTTGAGGCATACAATCTTAGAGACCATGTAGAACAAACTCTAGCCACACCCACTGATCTGGATCTCCTTCGAAAGCATAAGGAAGTTGTTGGGCATGCCAAGCGGTTGATTATGGATGGAACTAAGGACCATATTGTACCACACTTAGCTGAGAAGAAGACAACTAATGAGATGTTGAAGGCCTTAATCTCCCTATATGAAGGAAAATCTATCCAAAGGAAGATGATGTTGGAGACACAGATGAGCTCATTCATGAATACCAAGGGAGAAGACATGGAGCATTTTCACTTCAGATTGCAGTCAATCAGAGATCAGTTGACCGCAATGGGTGCTAAGGTGGAAGACGATGTGATTGTCAGGGTTGTCATCAATGCAGTCACAGATGAGTGGGAAACCTTTGTCCAAAGTATCTTGGGCAGAGCGGACAGCCCAAATTGGGACAGCTTGTGGTCAATTCTGTGTCAAGAAGAAATCTGCAGATTCACCAACAAGCAGCACAACTTTGGATTGAAAAAAGTGAAGAAGGAAGATGAAGAAGATGCAGCCTTGGCGTCAAAGAGGCAGCAGGGAAAGAAGAAGAAGTATCTCTCAAAGATCCTTCTTCCAACGCTGCTGTGGCAAATGATGGGTCAAAAGATGATGCAGCCATGAGTGCTCATGAACCACAGAGGTGGGGTGACATGGATATGTAGAGGAGCTACATAGTATAAGGGCGGGATCCTTGAGAAGCTCATCTCTTGGATCACATGCGAGATACGGCAGCCTTAAGACAGTAGCGGGACAAGTGGAGCAGTGAGTGCATAGATCACAGATGAAGTAGAGGCAGATCTGAACACTGAGAGGAGTAGCGCAGAGCAGAGCAGCAGCAAAGTAGAAGCAGCAGCAGCGCAGAGGTTGATGTGACTTCAGCAACGCAAAGCAGAGCTGCTTACGCAGTACAGAGTTGCAGCAACGCAGAAGGCTTCAGAGGGACAGCGCAGCACAGCAGCAGTGTCAGAGATTTCAGCACAAGGGGCTGATGTGACTTCAGTAGTGCAAAGGGATTCTGCTTACGCAGTGCAGACCCATAGTTGTGCATCATCCTTCAGATGCCAGCACAGATCTGTAGCCTATGGAGCTTCAGTGCTGAAAATGCTGCCCATCTGACTTGTCTGTCAAATATTGGGCAGAAGATTAAGTTGTTTCTCTCAACAACTTTAGTTGCAGTGCAACAAATCAGCAGTGGCAGTGCTATGAGCAGCACAGATGCAGCATATTGAGAGGGAGCTGCAATACAGAGGTTGCAGTGCCAGTGGCAGAGTCATGGACAGCAATACAGAATGGCAGCAGTAGTGCAGAGCTGAGTGGCAACAAGCCAAGCATCAACAGCACAGAACCAGTATTCAAAGTCTTGTAATGCATAGTGTGATGTATTGCTAGAGCACACCCTTGATGCTAAGAGGGAGTGTTGAGATTTTTGTGTATCTGGGGTAGCATCAGTTGTGCTCTAGCTCCAAAATTTTGAGTTAGGATTAGAGTACACTTGATCTACAAGACCCAGAAAAGGATTTGAGAAATTTCATCTACTTTAGGAGATATTAAATTAATTAATTATTTTAATGTATTTCCTAAGTTAAAACTTAGGGAACTTAAATAATTAAAGTGAATTTAATTAAACATGTGATAAATTATCTTAAGACACACGAATCAAGCTTTCTTTTAATCTTAGCTATTGATTCAAGATCTGATCATGGCCATTGGTTTCCCAATGAGAAAAGTATAAAGGAAAGGCTTGGAGTCATTTGTAAAGACACGAAGAGGCAGAGCACTGAAGCTAAGCTGAGATTCTAGGGCGGGTTTGCTAAGAATTCTCAGAAGTGTTTCAGCTGCAGAGAGGGGAATTTAGACCAAGGGGATGATCTGATCCGAGGGTCTAAAATTAGCAAGAGGCAGAGATCAGCTCAGAGAGGCAGTGCAGAGAAGCAGGAGAGCAGCAGCAGGTAGGGCAGCAACTCTGCTATGCAAATGTTGCGCAGTCCCTCAAGGATAGCGTGATTTGCTGCAGGAAACCCTCAGGGGTTATGCAGAGACCCGAAGGGGCAGTGTAGGGACTGTGTCACCCAGTCTGGGGTAACACAGCGCTTTCCGGAGCAGCGTTGAGGGTCAGAGGGCCTTTATAGGCTGACGCAGAGGCTTCAAGGGCAGCGTTGGGGTTTCTAGGCCCTAATTTTGGCTGAGTTTTGTAAATCCCATTTGAGGGTGTGGATCAGTCATTATTTTGGCCCTAGATCAACCAGTGAGCTGTAGATCTATTATTTCTCTGTCAGGTTTTTCAGATCTGGAACCCAGACTTGTTGAATTTAGAAAATGCTTAATAATAAAACCCTCCAGCAACCAAAAGACCGGTTTTCCCGCATTGGGTTTTTCCAGGGACTATTTGTCCAGAAATAACTGTGTCACTTTGTCTATGTGTGCATGAACGTGTTCTAGATCTAGATTGGTGGATATTTGTTATGTGTTTTGTTTCGATTTTAACTTGAATTTTATTCAGTTAATAACTTATCTAAGTAGGAGCATAACCAGATTAACAGTAAAAATTTCTGCATAAAATGTAAAGATTCAGAAATTTCCACAGCAACTTCTCCCTCCCAGCTTTCCATATGAAGGGTTATTCCCCTCACTAGAAAATTAGCTCACAAACTTCGGCACTAAGCCCTCCACTGCACTACCCTGCAAAATAACATAGTTTCTGAAGGAGACTGCGCTGTAGATGGTGGCAGAAGCTTGGCGTGATGCCAGACGGTGAAATTATGCTCAAGGAGCCTCCTTGCTAGCCTCTTAGGTGAAGGGTTGCTCCCCTCACTGGAAAATAACCTCGGAAATTGGGTCTATCAACCCTTCACTGCTACTGCCCTGAAAAACAACACAATTTTGAAGGAGACTGTGCTGTGAATAATCGCTGAAGCTTGGCCTAATGCCAGATAGTGGAAATGGAGCTCAATGAACCTCTCCTGAGTGGGCACTCGAAGTCCCCCGAGGATGAGGGTGGGATTTCTGCTCAGAAACATCCTTGTGCTAAACAACACAGCAAACTCCGCTAAACAGCTGAAGCGTGCAGAAAGTCATAAAAGACAAAGACATAAACAATAATCAGAATGCTTTCTATGGCTTCCATCCTCTTCCTTATATGCTTGGTGAGCTTCCTCATCCTGGGTCCCACTCCTTAAAGATGCTACTCTCAGCATACACTCCTCCGTTGTCCACCATTAATGCTCCACTACCTCCATGACAGCGCTATTGGTTTGGTCAAACTTGACCCTGTCCACATGCTTTAGCCCCTGTTCACACCTAGAGGTGCTTTATTCAACTGATACAATGATCCACATGAGATTTATGGGTCTCTCTACCCACTTATTCACCTATCTTATTATCAAAAGCAAAAATTAATATTCCAACTAGCTGAAAGCTAATTAGGAATATTACACCAAGCTAGCGCAGAGGGAAGCAGAGACTCCAAAGGCTGACGCAAGGGCTTCAGGGGCAGCGCTGGGGTTTCTAGGGCTAAGATCTGGCTAAGTCCTGTAAATCCTATTTGAGGGTGTGGATCAGTCAATATTTTGACTTCAGAACAGCAGGAGAGTTATAGAACTATATTTTTTCTGTCGGGTTTTCCAAATCTGGAACCCAGATTTGTTGTATTCAGAAAACTCTTAAAAATAAAACCCTCCAGCAGTCAGCAAACCAGCCTTCCTGCATTGGATTTTTCCGGGGACTATTGTCCAGAAAATCTTTGTGTCACTTTGTCTATGTGTGCATGTACTTTTTCTAAATCTGAATTGGTGAAAGTATGTTGTGTTGTGCTTCGATATTAATCTGAATTATCAGCTTAATAACTTAATTAAGTAGGAGGAGCATAACCAGATCTAATAGTAGATTTCTGCATAAGTAACATTCAGAAATTTTCACATGGTACTAGAGCAATTGCAGATCTATGTGGGTCACCAGCAGGAGACTGAAGGATCTTGCTGCAGAAAGCAGTAGGAAGTGCAGCAGTAGCACAAAGGCAGATCTGAAGGGACAACGCAATTTCAGAGACAGTAGAGCTACGCAGAGGGCAAGGTGACCCAGTCTTACACTGTCTCCTGGCAGGCCCACACACTTACTGCGCAGAGGTAGCGCAGAGGCAGCGTTGGGATTGTCTGAAGCCAGCCAGGGTGATGCAGATCTGAAGCTGTCAGATCCAGAAGAGCCTAAAGCAGAGTTGCAGAACTTCAGAAGGCGCTGGTGGGGTTAAATTTTTGAAGTTTTCAGAATTTTAGCCTAAGCACTAGTGACAAAGAGCGGGAGGAGATCAGCTTTTCAGAGAGCTTCTAGCCAAAGAAACTTGCAGATCGAAGAGAGTTGAACCATTGTTGATTTGGCAGATTTCCAAGGAAGAAAATAAGTTGTCAGAGGGAGCAAAGGGTGCCCAGTTTGCAAGGGACCCTAGATCCAAATCTCTAACAGAGAGAAGAGGATCTCCGACAAATTTCTGAGCAGATGGCTCCTCATGGACTGCGTGATCAGGATAGATTAGATGGCCTATCCAACTTTGCAGATTAGACGGCTGGAATCTTGATAGTCCTAGATGTATATCATATAAGAGACCATGCAAAACAAGTTCTGGCCACGCCGACTGATGCAGATCTCCTAAGGAAGCATAATGAAGCTGCTGGACATGCCAAGCGGCTGATAATGGATGGAGTTAAGGACCATGTTGTCCCACACATAGCTGAGAAGAAAACAGCTAATGAGATGTGGAAGGCCTTAACATCCCTATATGAGGGAAAGTCCATCCAGCGGAAAATGATTTTGGAGACTCAGATGCAGTCATTCATGATGACCAAGGGGGAAGACATGGAACATTTTCTCTTCAGATTATATTCGATTAGAGACCAGTTGATTGCCACGAGTGCAAAGGTGGAGGATGATGTGATGGTCAAGACTGCTCTTAATGAGGTCACAGATGAATGTGAAACCTTTGTCCAAAGTACCTTGGGCAGAGCAGACCTTCCAGATTGGGACAACTTGTGGGCAATCATGCATCGAGAAGAACTCCGCAGATTCACCAAGAAGTAGTACAGCATGGGATCGAGTAAGGTGAAGAAGGAAGACAAAGAAGATGTTGCCTTGGCATCAAAGAAGCAGCAGGGAAAAAAGAAGAGGGATATGTCAAAGATCAAGTGTGTCCAGTGTGGCGAACTAGGACACTTCGCCAGCAATTGTCCTCAAAAGAAAAAGGACAAGGAAGCTTATTCTTCCAAGGCTGTTGTGGCGGATGATGGGTCAGAAAACGATGTAGCCATGAGCGCTCATAAACCACGAAAGTGGAGTGACATGGATCTATAGAGTAGCTACAGAGTGGTGGCGGGATCCTTAAGCAACTCATCTCTTAGATCACATCCGAGCTATAGGAGCCTTAAGACAGTAGCAGGACAAGTAGAGCAGTGGGTGCATAGATCATGAATGAAGCAAAGTTGCAACAACATGGAGGCTTCAGGAGGACAGCGCATTGCAACAACAGCGTAAGAGATTTTAGCACAAGGGGTTGATGTGACTTCAGCAGTGCAAAGGGAGTCTGTACGCAGTGCAGAGCTGTAGTTGTGCATCATTCTCCAGATGTCAACACAGATCAACAACTGACGGAGCTTCAATGATGAGGCTGCAGCCCAACTGACTTGTTTATTAAATATTGGGCAAGGGATTTAGTTCTTTCTCTCAGCAACTGAAGATGCAGTGCACAAAGTGGCTGCACAGATGCAACGGATCGAGAGAGAGTTGCAGTACAGATGTGGCAGTGGCAGTGACAGTGTCATGGGCAGCAGTACAGAATGGCAACAGCAGTGCAAAGTTGAGTGGCAGCAGGCCAAGCATCAACAGCACATAAACCAGTGCCCAAAATCTTGTGATACATGGTGTGATGTATTTCTAGACCACACTCCATGCTAAGAGGAAGTGTTGATATTTTATGTAGTGGGGGTAGCATCAAATGTGCTCTAGCTCCCAAAATTTGTGGAGGGACTAGAGTACACATGATCTACAAGACCCAGAAAGGGATTTAGGAAATTTCATCTGGTTTGGGAGATATTTAATTAATTAATTATTTTAATGTATTTCCTAATTCTAAACTTAGGGAAATTGAATAATTAAAGTTAATTAAATTAAACATGTGATGAAATTGTCTTAAGTCACATGGATCAAGCTTTCTTTTAATCTTAGCCATTGATTCAAGATCTGATCATGGTCGTTGGTATCTCAATGAGAAAAGTATAAAGGAAAGGCTTGGGGTCATTTGTAAAGACACACAGAGGCAGAGCACTGAAGCTAAGCTGAGATTCTAGGGCGTGGTTTGCTAAGAATTCTCAGAAGTGTTTCAACTGCAGAGAGGGGAGTTTAGGCAAAGGGGATGGTCTAATCCCAATGCCTAAAATCAGCAAGAGGCAAAGAGCAGCTTCCAGAGGCAACGCAGAGAAGCAGTAGCAGCAGCAGCAAAGAGGGCAGCAGTTGCACAGCGCAGAGGCAGCTTTAGCTACGCAGGTGTTGCGCAATCTCTCCTAGGGCAGCGTTGGGCAACAGGAGACCCTCAGAGGTTACGCAAAGATCCTTAGGGGCAGCGTAGGATCTGCGTCACCCAATCTGGGGTTACACAGCCCTCTCCAAGCCAACGCAGAGGGACGCAAAGGCTGCAGAGGCTGGCGCAGGGGCTTCAGGGGCAGCGCTGGGGTTTTTAGGGCCATGATCTGGCTGAGTCCTGTAAATCCCATTTGAGTGTGTGGATCAATCAATATTTTGGCTTCAGAATAGCAGGAGAGCTGCAGATCTATATTTTCTCTGTCAAGTTTTCTAGATCTGGAACCCAGATTTGTTGTATTCAGAAAACTCTTAATAATAAAACCCTCTAGCAGCAAGCAGACCGGTTTTCTCGCATTGGGTTTTTCCAGGGACTATTGTCTAGAAAATCCTTGTGTCACTTTGTCTATGTGTGCATGTACATTTTTTAGATCTAAATTGGTGAATGTCTATTATGTGTTTTGCTTCGATATTAATCTGAAATTTCAGCTTAATAACTTAATTAAGTAGGAGGAGCATAATCAGATCTAACAATAGATTTCTTCATAACTAACATTCAGAAATTTTCACAAGGAACGCGAGATCTCCAAAACCCAGAAAAGGTTTCACGAGATAAGCCATAGAAACACCATAATTAAATTAAGTTTTCATAATATTTCCTAAGTCTAACTTAGGAAAAGTGGTAAATTAAAGTGAATTAATTAAGGTATATCGAATTTTCTCTAGAGGCTTCTATTGATGAAGTCAAATAGATCTTAGCCATCGGTTGAGAATTAATTGTGGTCGTTGAGACTCCAACGAGAGATTATAACAGTAAGTAGAAGAGCTTGGGGATAGATAAAGTTATAGAGTTGAGCAATTCAACTACCCAGTTGCAAGTATTCAGCAAGGGCGCAATTGAAGATAGGGTAAGCATCAGAGCAAGAGAGCAACAAAGATTCCAGAGGAAGATTTCCTCAGTATTTCTAGTGTCTGCGTGACAGGAAAGAGGAGGTCGTATTTTCTGCAAAGGAGGTCGTACAAAGCAGTGCAAATAGCCAGAAACCCCAGTGCGAGTTGTCGGAAGAGACTTGTTTCAGTTTCCAATAGCCGGATCTAAGTCCTGGAGGCAGAGCGAGTTGCTTCCAGTGGCAGAGGGAGGCTAGACATCTAACCTGGAGGCAATTCTGGGTCTATACAATTTTATTCAACCAGGCAGTGTGCATTTATGGGCTGAAGTGCGAGTGGCCAGGAGGAGGTGCAAGCAGGCTAAGAGAGGCCAAGTTGATTGCAGAGAAGGACAAGATTGTCTTCCAGATATTTTTCCAGTAGATTTCTGGAGGTTTGCCAGTTGGGCAACCAGTTGTAAATTGTAATATTTCTCTCAAATTGTTGCATAATAACAAAACCCTCATCTGCTAATCTGGTTTTCCCTTCAGGGTTTTTACATGAACAATTGTCCAAAAACAACGGTGTTATATTTGTGTGTGCGGATGTATTTCTTAGTTCTGTATTTTATATTTCCGCAGCGTTTTTTATTTTGAAGAATGCATCAATAATTTAATTGTTATTTGTCGAAAAATAATTCAAAAGATAAATAAACTGCTAACAGTTAGAAGATTAAACTCCAGTTGTTGCATTCAAGGAATTTTCACAGCTAGCAGGTACCAGTTCAAATCCCCTTAGAGAGGTGCACTAGTAATAAGTATATGCCAACGTATTTACTAGAGATGCTACCCATGAATGTGAGGAAGCATCTATCAAGTTTCCTTATGAGGTTTTCCTTGGAAAAGAAGAGAGAAAATTATTAAAATATATATATATATATATATATTCTTTGCATGTGTATTCAAAAAAAACTAAAACACTTCTGATCATGAAACATATGAACTTCCGTTTCCCGTTCTAAACCTGTTTCTTGTTTTGATGTGTTTCTCATTTTTGCTAGCATTGTGTGTACCTGTTGAGTGCCATATTCATAAAATAACACAACCATACCTAGCATCCTAGACATTTTCTATAACATTCACAAGGTTCCTTCCATGTCATATGCCAATATGCATATGTTTTCTTGTTCAAGTGGTTTACCACTTGCTGGATAAAAGCTAGGCTGCCACCATGCTACATATGCAACCCATAGAAGAGACGAAAAGAATGGAAAGAAGAAAGGAGAATAATAAAACTCATCTTTCCGTAAACTTCAGTATAAGACTGCATTCAAATAGTAACCACAGGAATCAGTAATGCATCAATGTTTGTATAATGTAAATTTAAGTTTCATTCCAACAATATTCAAATAATCTCAGAGCTAGACAGAGAATGGTAGTGACCAAGGAAAGGAATAAAACCTTACTGATTTCTTTCGAAGCAAAATAGAATGAAATCTATACCTTCCTTCTTTCAGATGTTAGCTGTGGTATACTCAATCGTATAACATTTCCATCATTGCTTGGAGTCAAACCAAGATTAGACTTGCTAATAGCTTTCTCAATTGATTTCAAGCTGTAAGAAGCCAAGTGTGTTAAGCCATATAGGAAGATGTCACCATTGCTGAAATTAATTGATGACAAATATGTATCTCTTTACCTTGATTTATCGTAAGGCTGAACAAGAAGAGTACCTCCATCTGGCACACTGACTTGTGCCAGACTCTTCAAGTTGACAGGGCTTCCATAGTACTCAACCTACAAAGAATAGGACTTTTAAAGGGATCACATAAACTTAATATAAACAAGATTTCTCTCTTAACCGGAGTTATCTGGATTTTTGACAGCATCACCAGTAATATCAAGAAAAGGCATTGTATAATGTAAACCACACTATAATCTTCTAAAGTTTGAAAATATCAGTGAATGTAAAAAGTCAAAGAACATAAAGTATTCCTCTTGTTATCACCCAGAAAATTCCACTTCTTCTGAACCTAAGTGATTCTGGATAGCATTAAAAGTCAAGTCACTATCATCTCACTTGACCTCTCTCACTTAGAAGTTAGTGCTTGATAATTTCAGGGTGGTATATCTAATTGATCCAAGGTATTAACTGTGGGCCAATAAATGATTAGAAGTACCTTTAAACCAATAAAAGATTGGTGTTCTGCCTGTAATCTGTGATTAAAGTATTAAAACCAGCATGCTAACAATTTTCTAAAACTATCATAAATGCACAGAGAACAAGTAGAAAATTGATATTACGCTGGCCATGCAACCCAATGCAAATCTTAAGTAAAAATGCTGAATTAAATGCGAAAAACAGCAGGTACAACAGGGTGTTTATATTGTTTTTATGACTGTAAATGCAATTTAAATGATGTTTTTTAGTATTTTCTAGGGTTTATATGCTTTCTCGTCACTAAAACAAAAAAGAAGTATAATTTTGTTTTCTTTCTGCACAAAAATTGAAAAAACAGCAGGTACGGCCGGTGTGTATACCATGTTTATGACTGTAAATGCAAGTTAAATTCCGTTTTTTTAGTATTTTCTGGGGCTTTTATGTTTTCAAGTGCACTAGAATCAAAAAAGTAGTTCTGTTCTCTTTCTGCAAAAAAAAATGAAAAAACCAGAAGCTAATATTGCTGTAATTCGATAGAAAATTGAAAAAACAAATGAATTAAATATGCCTATTCCTAGAATGTATAAGATGCACTAAATTTGAGGTATAGTGATATTTTTGGCTTTTTTACAAGTAATTTAATAGCTTGACTGAATTAATAAATGCCTTGTGAAGTTGAAATATGAAGAAAAGAAAAGTGCATCAGGTAAATGATATTATCCAAGTCCCATCACTTAAATTTTATGAAAAATGTAATCAAAAACAATATTGCAAGTATGAAAAAAATTCTTACAAATGAAACACAAGGAATAGTCACCAAGAAAATGCTTAGAATGTCTTTATTACCAAGGGTTGTATGATGAACAAAGTCCTTGGCAGGTCCAGACACACAAATAATCCTCCAGATCTTGGAGAAGCAAATATGCACAATTCCTTCTCTACAATCACGATGCTACAAAGGCAGAATCCAACTATCACAAGCACTTGATGCTAGCACTCAACTATAGTGTTCCAAGAAAGAATAATGGAAGCAATGAAAGGTACAAAGTCATAGCAATAAACTCTTGCTCTCAATCAATCATGAAAACTCACTAGCCCTCATATTGCTTGTACAACATATAGATGAAGGAAAGAGAGAAAATGAGAATAGACGTGATAGATAACAATAGGACAAGGTGTTCCCTAAAAATAGCCCAAATTCTCTAGATAGAGCATTCCTCATTAGAAACCTGCTGTAATAAACCTGTAGCATCGGATATGCTCTAGCCTCAAGATTTTGCAGAGAGGCTAAGACACATCCATTCTGCAAGACCCAGAAATCGTTTGGTGAAATTCCACCTAGAGATGATTTAATTAAAATAATTAATCATTTTTAATGTATTCCTGATTCTAAACTTAGGAAATGTGATTGATTAAAGGGTATTACTCAATGTTGCGAACATCAGCATTGGGATAAAATCGGCAAGGGTCTGGAAAACCAAAAAATCGTAAAAATCGGGGAAATATCAGTAAAAAATCGGCAAACACTGACAAAATTAAGATACCATAAAAATATCTTTAAAAATCGGCAAACATCGGCTAGGCCAAAAAATCGTGATTTCAAGATAAAATCGGGAATCGAGATGTTCGCAACAATGGTATTACTTAAATCGTGTGCGAATCTTCTAGATAAAGATGAGGATCGAGTCCAAGTTAATATGAGCCATAGATTAAAATCTAATCTTGGTTGTTGATATGTCAACGAGAGATTATAAGAAGGAGCTCTATGGGCACTTGGAGAACACACTTGAGATTTGCAGAGATAGTAGACTAGAGAAAGTTTTTTAGATCCGGGAAGTGCAAGGCAGAGAAGACATCAAGATTCACAGAGAGCCTATGCAGTGCCATGCAGAGGCAGTGCAAAGCTTCAGAGGGAGTCCGCAATTTTGCTGAGAGACAGTTGAGATCTAGTGCCGGAAGCCACGGTGTGAGTCTGGAAGGCCAAGGAGTCGAGTTTCCAATGGGCAAAAGATTAGAAGGAGAAGGTGACACAGTTCCAGGAGTTGCGACGCAGTGACTGCATAGGCTAACGCAGTTACTGTGCAAAGTCAGCGAAGGGCATCTCTTCTTCAGTCCATATCAGTGTCAGATTGCCAGTGTCAGTGTGAGATTTTCTCACTAACTCTTTTGTCAGTATTTCTCTGTATCAGATAGCCAGTTTGGGAATCCAACGATTTGAACTCAGATTACTACTACATGATATTAAACCCCTCAACTGTTGTATCATTTTTCCTAAGTTGGCTTTTTCGGGGGACGATTGTCCAAAATTAATGGTGTACTTGTGTGTGTGCGCTTCTATCTTTCCTGCGTTGTATTTTCTGCAGTATTTTATGTTGTGTAGGTTGCAGTGTATTTGATTTCGATATTTACTGTGTTAACACCGTAAATAATTTGTTCAGTAATTAACAAATAGGAGAAATCTAATTAGTTGTTGCAATAGGATTCGGGTAATCAAATTTTCACATGGTATCAGAGCGCAGAAGAAGCAGGAAGAGTTCAGTCGCAGAAGGAAAGACGGTGATTCGAGGCACTATGTAGGCAGTTGCTCGAAAACCTAAGAGGCTACGCAGTCTAGAGGCCAGCAGGGCAGATTTTTTAGGAAATTTGTGTCTCTGAGTGAGTCAACAGAGCACAAAATTTCCAAATCAAGAATTGCCAGAGGCAGAGGGAGCAGCAGCAGCAATTTCCACGCAGAGTAGATCTTCAGCTGGGATGCAGTCATTTTGTAGCAGTAGCTGGCAGAATAGTGTCAGGAAGGAAGTAGAGCACACTGAGGGAATTTTGTCCTCGGAGAATTTCTAGCCACGAAATTATATTTTTCCACGCAGTGCAGTAGTAGCCGAGAGCATATATACCCACTCCAACAGGGAGTGTGTAGAGCCAGTCAGTAGTTGCACAGAGGGATAGAGTCAGAATCCAACTTTTATTTGGCGAGATGGCATCAGTTGGATTGAGAGATCAGGATCGGTTGGACAGAGCGTCTAACTATGTAATCTACAAGGCAAGGATCTCCTTCCTTCTGGATGAATACGATCTCAAAACCTACATCGATAATGTGGTGGATGTCCCCATAGATCCAGATCAGAACAAGATGTACAAGAAAGAGATGGCAAAGACGAAGAGAATGATCCTTGATAGAGTTTGGGATCATGTTGTATCTCACATAGCAGCCCTAGGAATGGCCAAAGAGATGTGGGACTCCCTTGCCATGTTGTACAAGGGATCTTCCGAGCAGTGTAAGATGTATCTGGAAGAAAAATTGAGAAGTACACGTATGTAGAAGAGGGGACGCATAGGCCACTTTCTCCACAGGCTTCAGGATGTCCAAGATCAGTTAGCAGCTGTAGGGTTAGCGCCTCAAGCTACAAAGATGGTGCGGATAGCTCTAAATGCAATCTCAGTAGAATGGCAAGTGTTTGTCCAAAGTATTTTGAGCAGAGAAACATTGCCAAAGTGCAGCAAGAAGAGTTGAGACGAGTCTTGGTGAAGAGCACCTTAGAAGGCAGCAGCAACAGTTAGACAAAGGCAGAGGTGAAGGAAGAGGAGAATGCAGCCCTCGCATCAAAGGGGCAGCAGGAGCAGCGCTGAAGAAATAAGGACGTTTCGAAGATCAAGTGCTTCAGATGTGGTGAACTTGGTCACTACGCAACCCAATGTCCGCTCAGAAAGAGGGACAAAGGGGAGAGGCAAGATCAGCAAGCTGCATTCGCAGAGATTGACAGGTTGTCCTCTAGATTGGAGGAAGAGTTTGCCATGATAACCGACATACCTCCAAGGGTGAGGTGGGATGATTTGGTTTTGTAGCCCTAGAGAGCTATAGGATGAGCAGGATCCTTGAGGAGTCCACCCCTTGGATCAATTCCTTGCTACGGGATGTGAAAATTTCTAATCTGAAATTCTACTGCAGCAACTGATTTATTTCTCCTACTTATTTTCCACAATAAGTTATTTACAAAAACCCTTCAGTAAACATCAAAATAAATTCTATTGCAGTTATCACATAATTTCATAGGGAAAAGAACAGTGGAATATAAGCACAAGAATCAATCACATCAACACAGTTGTTTTTGGACAATTGTCCCCAGAAAAACCCAATGCGGGAAAATCGATGCAGCAGATGAGGGTTTCTTTATTATTCTTCAGCAACAATCTCTTTAAAAGGAATGACTTGCAGAATTATGGAGAAACTTTCATGAAAACACCTGAGATAATTTTCTTCCAACCTCTAGAGAAATTCTAACACCCAAGAGACCCTCTGGCCTCTACTGTGTCACCTCTGCATGATCTTTGCGCAGGGACTGATGAGGACTACGTCCTCAGCTGCACTGCCTCTTTGTGTTGTCCCTCTACGCTACCCCTCTGCTGCTCTGCGTACTTCTTCCTCGGCCACAAAATGATGTTGATACCCTCTTCTTCCTTCGCCCTACGACTCTCCCTATGAAATCAAATTCTAAATTCTGAAGAATCAACTTCCCTCAGGTTACTAAGTATTTGCCCGGCTTATTTTCAACTGACCACAAGTCTTTATTTATACTTTTGCTATTGATAAATCAACGGTTGTGATCTAATCCTTAATCAACGACTAAGATTAAAACAGACCTGATCCTTGTCACTTAGAAGCATCTTGCCCACATTTTAATTCCCTAAGTTTTAACGTAGGCTCCATTAAAAATAATTAATTATTTGAATAACTTTCACTTCGGGTGGAATTTCTCTAAACTATCTCTGGGTCCTGGAGATCTCATGTGTTCTAGCCCCTCCACAAAATTTTGGAGCTAGAGCACATCCAAAGCTACCCAAAAATCAACACTCCCTCTTAGCGAGGAATGTGCTCCAACAATACTTCCCACTAGAAGTATCACCCTGATGCACGGCATCGGTCCTCTGCGTTGTTGATGCTCAGTCTATTGCCCCGCATCTGTTGCGTTGCTGCTATCTGTACTGTTGCCCATAACACTGCCACTGTTGTTGTTGCATTTGTACTGCAACTCCTTCTTAAGTGCTACATTATCCGCTTCTACTGAAACGGATTCTCAACCATCCCCATCTTCTCCCTGAAATAAACAAGCTTTGTTCTCCCAAGGGCTTTGGTGAGAATGTTTGCCACCTATTCTCCTGTAGGAGTGTACTGCAACTGTAATGCTCCCCGCTAGACACGGTCATTGATAAAGTGACACCTGATGTCAATGTGCTTCGACTAATCATGAAAAATTGAATTCTCAGAGAGCTTGATGCAACACTAATTACAACATATAATACTGGTCGCTTCCATATTTTTCCTTAATAGATTCACAAGCAGCTTTCTAAGCCATATGGCTTCACACGAAGTCGTGCTTGCTGCGATATGTTTTGCTTCAGCTGAGATCGGTGCTATGGATTTTTGTTTCCTGCTACACCAGGAGGTCATTCCTGATCCAATATTGAAACAGTACCCTAAGGTACTTTTCCAGTCTACTGAACTCCCTGCCCAATTTGCATCAGTGAATCCACTTAGTCTGATGTCATTGCCTCTGATGTACTTTAATTCATGCTTGATTGTTCCTCGTATATATATCTGAGAACATTTTTGGTTGTTGCCCAGCGTGCCCTCTTTGGTTCCACCATGAACTGACTGAGGGTGTTTACCGCATAGCGGATGTTTGGCTTGGCGTTGACCAGATACATAGGAGATCCTATGAGTTGTCTATACAAGGTGGGATCACTTCTTTGTCGTCGGATGCATCAATATTTTTCTAGTTGGTAATCATTGGAGTAGCCATGGGTCTGCAATCCTGCATCCTAAATCTCTTCAGAATTTTTGTAGCATATCTCTTATGCCCAAGGAAGATTTCACCCTTCTGCTGCCAAACTTCTAACCCCAGGAAATAATGCATCGGCCCCAAATCCTTCATGTCAAATTCTACTTCCAAGTTCTCCTTACAGCCTAGATGAACCTGTCAGAAACAAGTCATCTACATATAATGCCAGTATTAGGGGCTCATTCTCCACTATCAGATAGTAGAGATTGGGATCTGCGTCACTTTTGACAAATCCCATTTTCTATAAGTAACCATCAATCCGACCATACCAAGCTCTAGGAGCTTCCTTAAGCCCATACAAGGCTTTCTTCAGCGTGCATACATGATTTTTATTCTCATGTGTCTCAAAGCCCTCTGGTTGTTCAATGTATACTTGTTCTTTTATCACCCCATTCAAGAATGCAGTCTTGACATCCATTTGGTGAATCTCCCACCCCATCTGTGCTACAAGGGACATCATGGATCTGATAGAAGTATACCTGGCTACTAGGGCGAAGGTTTCTTCGTAGTCTATTCCTTATTTTTGAGCATACCCCTTAGCCATGAACCTGGTTTTGTACTTTTCTAAACTGCCATCTGCATCATACTTGATCTTGTAGATCCATCGCGAACCTACAACTAACTTGTCCTGAGGCCTAGGTACCACTTCCCAGACATCATTGATCATAACTGAATTGTATTCTTCCATCATTGCATCTACCCATACCTGATGTTGAGCTGCCTCCTGGAAACTAGAAAGTTCTCCAACCTGAGCCACCAAAGCTTGGTACTTGTTAGGTTGTCTATGCTGCCTCTTCTCGTTTCTAGGAGCCTCGACGAACTCCTTTGCGTCCCTCAGAATCTGTCATAATTCCCGGCGCATTCTTACGCTGGTAGTGGGTGGATCTTCCTGCGAATCCTCCTGAGGTAATACTTATGGATTCTTATGCCTTAGAGAAGCACTGGTGCTTATTTCGGCTGGTCAAAGTGGTTGGACCAATGGATCCTCTGACTGCATTTCGGAAAACATCTCTCAGGATTTCCTAAAAGCTCTGTCCTCCATGAACTTTACATCCCGTCGTACTACGATCTCCCTGCCAGGAATGTAGATTCTATATGCCATAGCATTCTCGTTATATCCCACCAGATATCATTTTTCTGCAGTTTGATCCAACTTCTTCCTCTTTTCTTCAGGTATATGGCAGTATGCCAAACTTCCAAAGATCCTGAAATTACTCAATTCTGGCTTCCTGCCAGTGAAGACACTCTCTAGTGTAATCTTACCTAGTGCTCTGTGAGGAATCCTGTTCTGAACATACACAGTTGTGCTGCATGCTTCTGCCCATAGAAATTTGGGCATATCTTGATCATACAACATTGCCCTTGCTACTTCAACAATAGTTTTGTTCTTCATCTCTCCAACCCCATTCTGCTCCGGATTATATGGAACAGTCCATTCTCTTTTGATGTCTTCCCTTGCGCAGAACTCAGTGAAGTTTTTATCGATATATTCTCCACCATTGTCTGAACGCAATACCTTTATCCTCTTCTGTGTCAGATTCTCAACCAGAGCCTTAACTCTTTTTATCGATCAAATACGTCATCCTTGGTCTTTAGAAATAGATCCGAGTTTTCTTGGAATGGTCATCAATGAAGGTAACAAAGTATTCGGCACCACTAAGAGCTCTTGTGGACATTGGTCTGCAGATATCTGAGTGTATTAATCCCAAAAAATTCTTTGCCCTACTATTACATCTGGAGTAAGTTGCTTTGGCGTACTTGCCTAGTACACACCCTTTGCAAACATCATCTCGTTTGGTGCTTAACTTTGGAACTCCTATGACGGTTTCTCTGAGAATTCTTAGAGCCCCATGGTGTAAGTGCCCCATTGCCATAGTTCATTCAAATATCTTTCACCACTGCTACCTATCAGTGCCATTAGAGATTCTAACTGTAACTTATACAGTTTGTTGCTCCTAACTCCAATTTGGGCCTTCTTCTTCTAACTCGGGTGTTTGACATATACTTTCTTTCCAATGAAGTATACATCATAGCCCTTGTTTTGTAACTGAGATACAGTGAGCAAGTTCATCCCCAAACCAGGCACGTGCAGCACATTGGTGGCCCAAAGCCAATCCCCTGCTTCAATTTGAAAAAATATATTACCTTTTCCAACAGGGGTACATTTATCCTTATTTCCCATGGTGATTTTGAAGTTCATTAGTTCTTCTTACTAGCTCGAGAAACATTCTCGTATTCTCGTCATGTGCACAGAAGCCCCGCTATCAATATACCAAACCTCTGAGGAAGCAGAGCTTGACAAGCAAGCAACTTCTTCTTCCAATCTGAAAGTCAACACAGAGATGTCGTGATCCATCATATTTTTCGTGTTTTCCTCTTTCTCAGGAGAACTGCGTGAACCCTTTCGAGCTGTTGATCCAGCGGCATCAAGACCACGTTCCATTGCAAAATCTCCAACTCTATTGCCCGATTTCAACTCTGATACCATGTGAAAATTTCTAATCTGAAATTCTACTGCAACAACTGATTTATTTCTCCTACTTATTTTCCACAATAAGTTATTTACAACATCAAAATCAATTCTACTGCAGTTATCACATAATTTTGTAGAGAAAAGAACAATAAAATATAAGCACAAGAATAAATCACATCAACACAGTGGTTTTTGACTAATAGTCCCTTGAAAAACCCAATCTGGGAAAGCTGGTGCAGCAGATGAGGGTTTATTTATTATTCTACAGCAACAATCTCTTCACAAGGAATGACTTGTAGAATTATGGAGAAACTTTCATGAAAACCACTGAGATAATTTTCTTCCAGCCTTTCGAGAAATTCTGACACCCAAGAGACCCTCTGGCCACTACTGCGTCACCTCTGCGTGATCTTCTGCACAGGGATTGCGTCCTCAATTGCGTTGCCCCTCCGTTGTTTTGCATCCTTCTTCCTTGGTCTCTGACTGATGCTGATACCCTCCTCTTCCTTCGTCACGCGACTCTCCCTCTAAAATTGAATTCTAAATTCTAAAGAATCGAGTTCCCTCAGGTTAATGAGTATTTGCTCGGTTTATCTTCAACTGACCCACAAGTCTTCATTTATACTTTTCCTATTGATAAATCAACGGTCGTGATCTAATCCTTAATCAACAACTAAGATTAAAACAGACTTGATCCTCATCACTTAGAAGCTTCTCGCCCACATTTAAGTTAATTCACTTTAATTATTTCAATTCCCTAAGCTTTAACTGAGGCTCCATTAAAAATAATTAATTATTTGAATAACTTTCACTCCCAGTGGAATTTCTCTAAACGATTTCTATGTCTTGGAGATCTCGTGTGTTCTATCCCCTACACAAAATTTCGAAGCTAGAGCACATCCGATGCTACCCAAAAATCAATATGAGAGCCCATAGCAGCAGTAGTAGGATGGAATAGTGGTAGTTGGTGCAGTCAGGTGCCAGAGTGACAGATGCAGTGGCTAGTAGCATTAGAAACTGGGCAACGCAGAGCAGATTTGGCAACAGTGCAGTAAGCAAAGTACGGAGTCAACAGCGACGCAGAGGTTTTAGTGACAGTGTAGAGACTAGCAACAGTCAGGACTCGGGTGATAGATGCATCAGATTGTACACAGTTGGGTCAGTATGATGGACATCTCTCAGTTGCAGCAGCAACATATGAGAGACAGTAGCAGATGTTGCAGTGGCAGCAGCAACAGAGTCGCTGTGCAGATGCAGTAGTTGGCAGCAGCATGCAAGGTCACCAGTAGCACAAATGTGACGTTGAATCAGAGTTGCACAGTAGTTGGTGGGCAGTGAGGCCAGACATCAGCAGCATATAGCAGGAAGTGATACAGAGTCAGAGTGATGCTTCAGTGGGTTGTAGCACTAGAGCACATTCCTCACTAAGAGGGAGTGTTGATTTTTGTAGCATCAGATGTGCTCTAGCCTCGAGATTTCGCAGAGAGGCTACGACACATGCATTTTGGAAGACCCATAAATCGTTTGTTGAAATTCCACCTAGAGATTATTTAATTATTAATCATTTGTTATGTATTTCTAAGTCAAAACTTAGGAAATGTGATTAATTAAAGCGTATTAATTAAATCGGGTGTGAATCTTCTATATAAAGATGAGGATAGAGTCCAAGTTAATCTGAGTCGTAGATTAAGATATAATCTTGGTAGTTGAAATGCCAATGAGAGATTATAAGAAGAAGCTCGATGGGCCCTTGGAAAACACACTTGAGATTTGCAAAAATCGGTTTTGCTAGAAGAACGAATTCTCAGAGGAGCAACGTTGAGTTGCTAGAGAGAGATCCAGTGATTTTGTTGCAATGAGGGGCAGAGATAGTAGAGCAGAGGAAATTTTCCAAATCTGGGGAGTGCAAGGCAAAGAAGACATCGAGAGTCACAAAGAGGTTGTGCAAACAGTGTTTTAAAAACCAACCGAACCAATTCGGAATCGATCGAGCCGACCGAGCTGGACCCCTGCCCGGGGTGGCTCAATACAAAAACCAGTCTGGTGGTCGGTCTGTTACCGAACCGGCCAAGCCAGACACCAATTAAGTTGATTCGGTAACGGACCGGCTGGTTTGATCGAGCCCGTCTTAAACTAGCTGAGCTAGTCCACGGGGAAAAAAGGTGGCAACTCAGACTTCAAACTCAATTTTTTTGGTTTTTCTTTTCTTAATGCCTCCACCCCTCTCCCAAGCCTATAAAAGTGATCCAACTATTGTTTTTTTGTAACATTGGATGTGCTCTAGCCTCAAGATTTTGCAGAGAGGCTAAGACACATGCATTCCACAATACCCAGAAAGCATTTTGGGAAATTCCACCTAGAAAAGATTTAATTATAATAATTAATCATTTTTAATGTATTCCTAAGTCTAAACTTAGGAAGTGTGATTAATTAAAGTGTATTAATTAGATCAGGTGTGAATCTTCTAGATAAAAACACGGATAAACTCCTAGTTAATCTTAGCCTTTGATTATGCTTTAATCTTGGTCATTGATATGTCAATGAGTGATTATTGTAATATTCCCAATTAGCTTTGCTAATTGGAATATTTCATTTTTGTTTAATTTTGCCGCTTTAGCTCGAAATAATAAATAAAGTGAGAAATAAGAGGGGTTACCTCACTTTAGTCACCTCACTTTATAAAATAAAGTGTTTTTCCTAGTTGATTGACGTTATAACTTAGAGAGGGGGCCTTGGGGGTCCACATGAGTATGAGGGGGAGGCATCAGGCTGACCCAAGGTTAATTGCGCAGGCCAAGGAGAGTGAAGGACGCAGTCAAGGGTTTGGAGGGAGTTTAGCACTATAAAAGGTGGGGTTCTCACCTCATTTTAGGACATGTTGGATTTGATATTGATATTGAGAGCTAGACTTCTGTCTGCTTCAGCACGCCGGTTGTTTAGTCGGTCTGCAGCACTGTTTAGTGCAACCGAGTGTCTCCGTTCGGAGATCTCACCCTTAGCCTCGAGGGACTTCGAGTGCCTGCCCTGGTAAGGTTATTTTCTTGGTATCACCCTTAGCCTCGGGGGACTTCGAGTGCCTGCCCTGGTAAGGTTATTTTCTGAGCATCATCCTTCAGTTTCAGTGGTAATTAGCAGCAGTTTTCTGGTGGAGATTTGGAGAGGAGAAACCCCCTTCTTGAGGCTGCGCAGATCCAGGAGATAGGACGCTGATCCAGTGGGGAAGGACGCAGATCCAGCAGGAGGATTCAGATCTGAAGAGTGAGGACGCTGATCCAGCTGACCAAGGCAGAGAGGACGCAGATCTGGAGAGATAGCAGCAGATCTAGCCTTGGAGGACGCAGATCTGGAGAGATAGTAGCAGATCTAGCCTTGGGGGACGCAGATCTGAGGAGATATTGGCAGATCTAGCCTTGAAGGACGCAGATCTGAGGAGATACTGGCAGATCCAGCCTTGGAGGACGCAGATCTGAGGAGATATTGGCAGATCCAGCCTTGGAGGACGGTATCCGGGAGGACAGACGCATCCGGGCAGGAGGACTCGCATCCAGCAGACCGCGAGGACGCAGATCCAGTCAGGGAGGACGCTGATCTGATGAGCAGGGTCTTGTGTGTGGGGTTTGGCAGCGTTTTTCAGTGTTACCAGCCTTGAGGAGTGATCATCTCATCTGGAGGATTTGTGGCCAGCGTTTCTTCTGTCTTCTGCGCTGTCACTAGCAGAGACAGCGTTTTCACTGCAGCTCTTCATAGCAGATTCTTCAGCCAGCTAGGACGCTGTCCTTATTTGCAGCCATTATTTGTTCTGAGAGGGTCTCCACTTGCCTAGGGCAAGGATAGGTGCACTCATCCTGATTATCTTGTACTCCTCTATATGTATTCTCAGATTAATAAAATGGCTTAGTTTTCTGGCATTCTGTGTGTACTTGTTCCATGATCTGGTTCCCGCATTGTATTTTGTATATCTGTCTGGCATATTTCTGTGTATTACTGGTTATTTCCCTTTGGGGATATTACAGTGGTATCAGAGCATAGATCTGGCTCAGCCTGTGGTGCTAGCAGTCTATGACGCCCGGGGGGTTCCAGCATTGTATTTTGTATATCTGTCTGGTATATTTCTGTGTATTACTGGTTATTTCCCTTTGGGGATATTACAGTGGTATCAGAGCATAGATCTGGCTCAGCCTGTGGTGCTAGCAGTCTATGACGCCCGGGGATAACCCCTACATCTATCGGAAGGAACGCAGAGAAGCCGAGGATAGGTGGAAGTTTCCCTTCGGGGGAAGTGATTCTGATCAGGAGCCACCTGAGACAGATTCTGAGGCAGAGCAGCCTGAGAAGGGCCCAGAACAGCGTAATCCAATGGCAGATGATGATGTGAGGTTTAAAGAGGCGGTCCTCCGTCACATACAGGAGACGTCACAGAGGATGCAGGAGACGTCACAGATGGTGCAGGAGACGTCATAGAGGCTCTTGGCCATAGAGATCAGTCAGAGAGAGCTCCCTAGAGTTCTTCAGATCGGTGAGGGATCGGGTGTGTCTCGCCATATACCAGTGCACGATGCTATTCCCATTGTGACGGCTCAGCGATCCACTATGCCCACATTCTTGCCAGAAGACACAGGGACAGGAGTGCGGGGAGGTGCACAGAGGGATAATCCAGCACCCACACGTCCTACCATGCCTACCTTCCTGGTAGAGGACGAGGGGTCGATAGCACCGAGAGAGTTGAGTCCAGCTCGATGGGCAGCCGTTTTTGCAGAGTGGCAGGCCTTAGGACAGGCATTCATGGATACTCTCCCCTTCGAGCGCTATCTCCAGTTTCAGTACGGCATCAAACCCCATGATCAGCACCAGCACAAGGGGCACGGATACCACCGTGATGACCACCGTGCGGCTAGTAGATTCCATTTGCCTATGTTTGATGGTTCATCAAAGACTACGGCAAAGTCCTGGGTGGAGAAGCTGGACATCTATTTCCAGCTTAATCAGATGTCAGAGACGGAGGCCATTAAGATGGCTACATTGCATTTAGAGGGTGAGGCTCAGGATTGGTGGTTTCATGGGATGGCGACACTCGGGCATTCCACAGTGACGACATATGCCGAGTTTACCAGGAGGGTGGTAGAGCGTTTTGACAGGAGGGATCCGGAGCAGCATTTTGTTGAGCTGACCAAGCTCAAACAGACTGGGAGTGCAGAAGCATACATCTCGGATTTCTTGAGGGTTTCAGTGATGGTACCCGACTTATCGACAGCTCGGATGGTCTATATGTTTGTGGAGGGGCTGTTAGAGCCACTTCGTGGCCTAGTACGGTCAAACAGACCGGCTACACTGCAGGATGCTATTAGTAGGGCCCGAGACTTACAGGATGTCTTGCCCAGAAACCGACCACCTTATCCCCAGAGACAGGCTTTCCAGCCTAAGGGTAAGGACACGAGGGCTCCACCTCCCAAGGCAAATCCGGGACGAGGACAGATGGATGATGAGGCCAGGAGGGAACTGAGGCGGAAGCGATTATGCTTCACTTGCCAGGAGCCGTGGGCACCGGGACACAAATGTGCGGCAGGGAAGGCACATTTCATAGAGGTCTTCTCCGAGAGCAGCGGGGAAGAGGATGAGGAGGATGATGAGGAGGCAGGAGGATGCTATGCAGCGCAGAGTACCTTACCACCTCCACCACCCGATGCAGGTGGGGCATCATTCGCACCTACTGGGGGAGCTCTAGCAGCATTGCGAGGAGTCCCCAAGTATCTGACATTGCGCGTACGGGGGACAGTGCGCGGACAGCGGGTTTCGGTCTTAGTCGATAGTGGGGCCACCCACAACTTCATCGATGCCCAGATGGTTGAGCGGAGAGGCATACCGACGGAGGGCTTTGATGGGTTTTTTGTTTTGGTACCAGGAGATCAGACCATGGCATGTGCTCGATATGTACCAGAATTATCAGTGATGATGGGCACCTATACATTGACCGATCACTTCTTTGTGGTGGACATCCCGGACACCAATGTGATATTGGGGGTTCAGTGGCTTATTACTCTGGGGAAGGTCACAACGGATTGGAAGGCCTTAGAGATGGAGTGGGATGATCCCAAGACGGGGAAGCATGAGAAGATACGAGGGCAGAACACATATCCACCCCAGACAGTATCAGCACACAGCATGGAGGCGACTTTCCGCAAGGGAGATATAGAGTGGGCAGTAGAGTTGCGGGCTTCAGAGGCAGTAGATACAGGGCGGACGGTGCACCCTGATCTACAATCTATTCTCGACAGATATGCAGTAGTCTTTGGGGACATTCCACCAGGACAGCCACCGGATCGGGGGTTTGAGCACACGATCGAGCTTGAGCAGGGGATACAGGCTGTGATTACCACACCGTATAGGCATCCCAAGGCCTATCTGGATGAGATAGAACGGGCCATTCAGGAGTTGCTGGCCCTTGGTCACATTCGACCCAGCACTAGTCCTTTTGCTTCTTCAGTAGTGCTGGTGAAGAAGAAGGACGGCACATTACGCATGTGCATTGACTACAGGGCTCTGAACAAGAAGACCCTGAAGAACAGGTACCCCATTCCCAGGATCGACGAGCTGATGGATGAGTTTAGAGGAGCACGGTTCTTCTCAAAGATTGATTTGAGATCCGGGTACCACCAGATACGCATGAGGGAACAAGACATTCCCAAGACTGCTTTCAGGTGTCATTATGGGCACTTTGAGTTTCTGGTCATGCCATTTGGGTTGACCAATGCACCCGCTACTTTCCAGTCTTGTATGAACCACATTTTCAGGGATCATCTGAGGAAGTTTGTGCTGGTTTTCTTTGATGATATCCTTATATACAGCAGGACTTGGGAGGAGCATCTCCAGCATATTGAGACGGTCTTGCACATTTTGGAGGAGCAGCAGTTCTATGCCAAACTCTCCAAGTGTGAGTTTGGGTTGACGGAGATGCTGTATCTGGGACACATTATAGGAGTGGACGGGGTGAGAGTCCACGAGGAGAAGATCAGGGCTATCAGGGACTGACCAGAGCCACGGAATGTAACAGAACTTCGAGGGTTTATTGGTATCTGCACCTACTACAGGAAGTTCGTCAAGGGCTTCTCTCAGCTTGCTGCACCCCTCACGGAGCTGACGAGGAAGGGGGCATTCAGTTGGTCGGATACAGCACAATGAGCTTTTGACAAGCTCAAGGAGGTGATGAGCAGTTGTCCTGTGTTAGCATTGCCAGATTTTACGCAGCCCTTTGTCCTAGAGTGCGATGCATCAGGAGAGGGGATTGGTGCAGTTTTGATGCAGGAGGGTCATCCGATTGCGTTCGAGAGCCGGAAGCTCCTTCCACACGAGAGGTTATATCCCATATATGACAAGGAGATGCTGGCCATCATGCATGCATTGGCCAAATTCCGACAGTACCTGGTAGGTGGCAGATTCAGGGTGAGGACAGATCATAACAGCCTGAGGTACTTTCTGGAGCAGAAGCAGTTGCAGGAGAGACAGCAGAAATGGATCAGCAAGATCCAGGCTTACGACTTTGACATAGAGTATGTCAAAGGAAAGAATAACGTGGTAGCCGATGCCCTTTCTCGTAGACCGGCCACGTTATCACTCATGAGCTTGGACGCTGACTGGAAGGCTCGACTACTGGTTGAGTACTCCAAAGATAGATTTGCATGCGAGGTTCTGGATGGGCAGGTAGCGGATAGTAGATACAGGGTGGCCGATGAGGTCATCTATTACAGGGACAGGATCTTCTTGACTGAGGGATCTCAGCTCAAGAAGAAGATACTCCAGGCTTCACATGATTCACCATTGGCGGGCCATCAGGGGTTCACCAAGACATACAGGGCCATCCGAGAGAGATTTGCATGGAAGGGCCTCAAGGAGGACGTACTCCAGCATGTCAGGGAGTGCGAGGTTTGCCAGCGAAACAAGGGAGAGATGAGTCATCCTGCAGGGTTGTTGCAGCCTCTTCCCATTCCGGAGGGGAAGTGGGAGAGCATTTCAATGGACTTCATCACAGGGTTGCCCACAGTGCAGGGCAAGGATTGCATCTTCGTGGTGGTTGACAGGCTGACGAAGTATGCTCACTTTTTCGCCATTTCAACACATCACACAGCGGCACAGGTGGCAGAGTTGTTTTTCAGGGAGGTTTTCAGATTGCATGGTCTACCCAAGACCATTGTCAGCGACAGGGACAGCCGTTTTATGGGCGGATTCTGGCAGGAGCTCTTCCGACTAGTGGGGACAGAATTGACACCGAGCACTAGTTATCATCCACAGACGGACGGGCAGACGGAGATAGTTAACAAGTGGCTGGAGGGCTACTTGCGTAACTACGTCAATGGGCAGCAGAGAGCATGGCTGAAATGGCTACATTTGGGCGAGTACTGCTACAACACAACCCACCATATGTCCATCGGTATGACACCTTTCTATGCTTTGTATGGATATCATTCCCTATCTTTTGTGGATATGATGTTTGGTGATAGCAGGGCTCCGCGAGCCAAGTTATGGATCCAAGAGAGCCAAGACATCCTCCGGGCTCTCAAGGACAACATAGCCACAGCACAGAATCAGCAGAAGTTGTATGCTGATAAGGGTCGGGTGGAGAGACACTTTGAAGTAGGGGACCTGGTCTACCTACGGCTACAGCCATACCGACAGTCTTCACTCAAGCAGAAGGGGGCGGAGAAGCTAAAGCCTCGTTTTTATGGACCATACAGGGTGATACGCAGGATCGGGCAGGTTGCGTATGAGTTGGAGCTGCCCCAAGGCAGCCGGATTCATAACATCTTTCATGTATCATGCCTGAAAAAGGCACTGGGGCCGCATGTGAGGGTCACCGAGGAGCTACCGCCTACAGATGATGAGGGGCATCTGGTGTTACAGCCGGAGGCTATTATCGACACTAGGGAGAGACAACTGCGGAGCAGGAAGATCAGAGAATTCCTGGTGAGATGGAAGAATTTGCCGGATGAGGATGCCACTTGGGAGGATGAGAGGATCTTACAGCATCCATCACTTCAGTTGCTTGAGGACAAGCAACGTTTTGCCGGGGGAGACTGTAATATTCCCAATTAGCTTTGCTAATTGGAATATTTCATTTTTGTTTAATTTTTGCCGCTTTAGTCAGAAATAATAAATAAAGTGAGAAATAAGAGGGGTCACCTCACTTTAGTCACCTCACTTTATAAAATAAAGTGTTTTTCCTAGTTGATTGACGTTATGACTTAGAGAGGGGGCCTTGGGGGTCCACATGAGCATGAGGGGGAGGCATAAGGCTGACCCAAGGTTAACTGCGCAGGCCAAGGAGAGTGAAGGACGCAGTCAAGGTTTTGGAGGGAGTTTAGCATTATAAAAGGTGGGGTTCTCACCTCATTTGGACATGCATGATTTGATATTGATATTGAGAGCTAGACTTCTGTCTGCTTCAGCAGGCCGGTTGTTTAGTCGGTCTGCAGCACTGTTTAGTGCAACCGAGTGTCTCCGTTCGGAGATCTCACCCTTAGCCTCGGGGGACTTCGAGTGCCTGCCCTGGTAAGGTTATTTTCGGTATCACCCTTAGCTTCGGGGGACTTTGAGTGCCTGCCCTAGTAAGGTAATTTTCTGAGTAACATCCTTCAGTTTCAGTGGTAGTCAGCAGCAGTTTCTTGGTGGAGATTTGGAGAGGAGGAAGCTTTCGAGGTCGCGCGCATCTGTGAGACAGACCTTGATCCGCAGGGGAAGGACGCATCCGAGCAGAGGATTCGCATCCGAAGAGTGAGGACGCCGATCCACCGACCAAGGCAAGAGAGGACGTGTATCCGGAGAGGAAGCAAGAGATCTAGCCTTTGGAGGACGCAGATCCGGAGAGATAGTAGCAGCATCTAGCCTTGGGGGACGGCAGCTCCTTCACATATTGCGTACTCCAGCCTTGTACCAACGCATCCGAGGAGATATCGCGCATCCAAACCCTTGGGAGGACGCAGACCGAGGAGATATCGCGTATCCAAACTTTGGAGGACGCAGAGTCCGGAGAGATAGTAGCAGATCTGCCTGAGGACGCAGACCGGGAGTGACAGGACGCATCCGGGGCAGGGAGGACTTCCGCATCCGTACAGACCGCGAGAGGACGCAGATCTGGGCCGGGAGGGACGCCGATCCGATGAGCAGGTCTTCAGGTGGGGTTTGGCAAATAAGCCAAAGGTTACCGGCCTTGAGGAGGATCATCTCATCTCGAGGATTTAGGCCGCCGTTTCCCTTCGTCTTCTCGCGTCATTACCACAGACAATGGTTAACGTTGTGCCTCTTCATAGCAGATTCTTCGGCCAGCTAGGACGTTGTCCTTATTTGCAGCCATCATTTGTTCTGAGAGGGTCTGCACTTGCCTAGGGCAAGGATAGGTGCACTCATTCTGATTATCTTGTACCTCTCTATATGTATTCTCCGATTAATAAAATGGCTTAGTTTTCTGGCATTCTATGTGTACTTGTTCCATGATCTGGTTCCAGCATTGTATTTTGTATATCCTGGTCGGGCATATTTCTCGTGTATTATCAAGTTATTTCTCGTATACATTATAGAAGGAACTTGACGGGCATTTGGAAAATACATCGAGACACTGAATTGATCAAGAGTTTGAAATTTTTGGAGCGTGGTTTGCTAAGAAATTCGAGCTAGAGATCTGAGCAATGAGAAGCAGATATAGCATCTGGAGAGAAAGATTTTCTCAGTCGGAGAAGCATCAGTCAGAGAGAGGCAGAGGTGATCTAACCGAGCCAACGTTGAAGGAAGAGGGCTTACGCAGTGACTGTGTAGGGCTCACGCAGAAGCAGCGCATAAATAGAAGAAGGGTTTTCGGAATTTTGCTAGTGGATCAGTTTTAGAGGCCGAGATCTAGAAAGTGACACTGGGAGGTTATTCCTCAAGGTCCACAGAGGAAAAACAACTTGGTTGGGGCTGAACGCTGTGCCTGGAAGCGGGTGACGTAGGGGCTGCAAGTTGCAATGCGGGGATTGCGCAGAGGCTGCACAGAGCCTCCCTAGGGCAATTTTTTTCTTCATCCGAATCAGCTAGAAATTCAATGATTGAGTGAGGTAAATCCTCACAAATTCTTCTGCCAGTATTTCTCTGTAACTGAATTACCCTAGGGGTATTTAGAGATGTATTCACACATCGCTACTGCTTAATAATAAAACCCTCAGATCTGCTGCCTCGGTTTTCCCGCATTGGGTTTTTCCGAGGACTTAGTCCAAAATAAAGGTGTCATATGTGTGAATGATTTTCCTTGTTCAATTTCCTTGTTTCAGAATCATGAGTATTGCAGTGTAGGTTGCTTCAGTGATTGCTTCAATATTTCACGTATGATTCAGAAACAATTGTGTGAAGTAAATTACATAATAGAAGTGTGAAAATTTTTGAATATTACTTTATGCAGAAATATATTGTTGGATTTGGTTAGACTACTCCTACTTAAACAAGTTATTAATGTTGAAATATTCAGATTAACATCCAAGTAAACACATAACAAACTTTCATTGATTCAGATCTAAAACAGAAAAGTACATGCACAATAGACAAAGTGGCACACAAGATTTTATGGACAACTATCCCCGGAAAAACCCAATGCGAGAAAATTTGTCTTCCAACTGTTGGAGGGTTTATATTATTAAGTAGTTTTCTAAATACAGCAAATCTGGGCACCACACTGGTTAACCCGACAGAGAAAAAGATAGATCTGCAGCTAACCTGTTGTTCTGAAGCCAAAACCTTGAGTGATCCACACCCTCAAACAGGATTTACAAGACTCAGCCAAATTTTGGCCCTAGAAACCCCAACGTTGCCCCTGAAGCCCCTGCGTCAGCCTAGTCAACCTTTGTGTGCCTCTGCGTTGGCCTAGAGAGGGTTGCGTAACCCTAGAATGGGTGACGCAGACCCTACGTTGCCCTAGAAGGGTCTCTGTGTAACCCTGGGGGGTCCCCTACTGCCTAGCGCTGCCCCAGAAGGGATTGCGTAGCTGAAGCTATCTTTGCATTGCACAGTTGTTGCGTAACTACTGTTGCTGCCTCTAGATGTTTCTCTCTGCCTCCTATTGATTCTAGGCACTGGAATCAGACCATCCCCTTTGCCTACACTAGCCCTCTCTGCAGATAAAACACTTCTGAAAATTCTTAGCAAACCCTGCCCTAGAATTTCAACTTAATCTGAGTGCTCTACCTCTGTGTGTGTGTTCGCCAACTGACCCCAAGCCTTTCCTTTATACTTTCTCGTTGGGAAACCAACGGCCATGATCTAATCTTAAATTGATGGCTAAGATTAAAAGAAAGCTAGATCCGTGTGACTTGAGTCATTTCCATCACATGTTTTAATTAATTACCTTTAATATTTTAATTTTCCTAAGTTAGACTTAGGATCCTTAATTAAAAATATTCATTAATTAATTATCTCCCAAACTGGATGGAATTTCCGAAATCCCTTTCTGGGTCTTGGCAATCTCATGTACTATAGTCCCTCCACAATTTTGGGTGCTAAAGCACATCCGATGCTACCCCAACACTCAAGAAGACTCAACAAGAATAAGTAATTCGGTTAGTTGCAATAGGATTCATTAGATCTGCTTAGATCTAGGAAATTTCACATGGTATCAGATAATTGATGTGAAACGGAAAGGACGGATCTGATTTTTGAAGTGAAGGTTGTTTTTGTTGCAGTGCAGCAGAACGAATCCATTAAAGGATTGCATAGTTTTGGCTAGGTGAGCTGAGATTTTCGTGGCAGTCTCTCTCAGTGCGTCAATAGAGAGAAAGGGCTTCTAGATTCGAGATATCGCTGTGGCAGAGGGAGCAACGCAAAGTCTCCACGCAGAAGACAGAGGGATGCAGTTTTCTGAAGCTGTTGCTGGGAAGAAAAGTGTCAGAAGGAGTCAAGAGCACATATTGAGGGAATTTTTCCTCAGTGATTTCCTAGCCAAGGAAGTCAGCATTTCTCAGTTGTTGAGCACAAGACGAGCAGCATAACTTACAACTTCATTAGGGAGTGCGTAAGCTGTGAAAATTTCAATCTAGAAATACACAGTTGCAGTGCTAGATTTATTTCTCCTACTTACTACTTCGATAAGTTATTTACATAAATCTATCAGTAAATTCCGAAATAAATACTATTGCAATATTCACAATTACATAGGCAGAGAAAAGAACAACAAGGAGCATAAGCATAAGAAACAATCACAGTACACACTTATTTTTGGACAATTGTCCCAGGAAAAAACCCAATGTGGGAAAATCGGTGGAGTAGATGAGGGTTTTATTATTATTCTTCAGCAAATAAATCTTTACAAGGAATACATTGGCAGATATATTCAAAAAACACCTGAGACAAAATTCCCGAACCCTCCCAAAATTTTCTGACACCCAGAAGAGCCTCTAACTCTTTCTGCGTTTGTCTATGTGTTTCTCTGCATAGTCTCTACATTGGACTGCATCACTTTGCGTGGGTTCACTGCAATGCAACTCTGCGCTGCCTTTTGTGGCCCTCTGCATCCCTCTGTCCTCGTGCTCAGTCACTGTTGACTCCCTCTTCTCCTTCTGCCTCTGCAACTCCACCCTACAACTCTCCCTCTGAAATCGAATTGTATTCCTTCATAATCGATCTCCTTCGGGTACTGAGTGTAAGTCCCGCTTGCTTTCCAAATGACCCTCAAGCCTTCTTTTAGAATTTTCTTGTTGATGAATCAACGACCCAGATTAGAAGTCTAATCAATGGCTAAGATTAAAACTTGACTTGATCTTCGTTCTCTAGAAGATTCACACTCTGTCTTATTTATACCCATTAATTATTTAATTTCCCTAAGTTTAGACTTAGGGTCTCCATTAAAATAATTAATTATTTTAATGATTCATTAACCGAGTGGAATTTCCACAAACGATTTATGGGTTCTTTGGAATACTGATGTCCAAGCCTCCTTACAAATTTTGAGACTTGGAACACTTTCCAATGCTATAAAAATCAACACTCCCTCTTAGCGAGGAAGGTGTTCTAGCAATATCCCTGTTGCATGCTGCTCTGCTTTGAAGCGCCCTCTGCGCTGATGATCTCTGGCTACTGCCCCTCATCTGCTATGCTGCTGCCTTATGTATTGTTGTCCATGACACTGCCATTGTCACTGCTTCATTTGTACTGCAGCTCCCTCTGAATCCTAATCCTATCCATTCCTGCTTCTGAAATGGATTCCTAATCATCCCCATCTTCTCTCTGAAGTAGACAAACTTGGTCTTCCCCAGAGCCTTCGTGAGGATATCTGCCACTTATTCTCCTATTGTAGTGTACCGCAACTATACAGCTCCTCGTTGGACACAGTCTCTGATGAAGTGACACCTGATGTCAATGTGCTTCAACCGATCATGAAACACAGGATTTTCAGAGAGTTTGATGCAACTCAGATTATCACATAGAATACGGATCACTTCCATTTTCTCCTTTAGTAGGTTCACAAGCAGTTTCCAAAGCCATATGGTCTCACACAAAGTTATGCTAACTACCATATATTCAGCCTCTGTTGAGCTCAGCGCCATGGATTTCCATTTCCTGCTGCACTAGGAGGTCATCCCTAATCCAAGATTGAAACAGTTCCCACTGGTACTCTTCCGATCTACTGGAATCCCTACCCAATCTGCGTCGATTAACCCACTTAACCTGATGTCATTGCCACAGGTGTACTTCAATCCAAGCTCGATTGCTCCTTGAAGATACCTGAGAACATGTTTGGTTGCTGCCCAATAAGACATTTTAGGTTCCACCATGAACTGACTGAGGATATTGATAGCATAATAGATGTCTGGCCTAGTGTTCACCAAATACATCAAAGATCATATGAGCTACCTATACAGGAGTAGGATAAGCCTCATCATCTTCGAACGTGCCGATTTTCTTCCAGTTGGTGATCATTGGAGTCGTCATGGGTCTACAGCCCTCCATCTGAAAAAATCTTTTCAGAATTTTTGTAGTATATCTTCCTTGACCAAGGAAGATCTCCCCCTTCTGCTGCCAAACTTCCAACCCCAGAAAATAGTGCATCAACCCTAGCTCCTTCATGTCGAATTCTACAGCAAAATTCTACTTGCAGTCCTTCATGAGCCTCGATGACCCTATCAGAAATAGATCATCTACATATAGAACCAGTATCAAGGGCTCACTCCCCACCCTTAGATGGTAGAGATTGGGATATGCATCACTCTTTAATGAATCCCATCTTCTGCAAGTAGTCGTCAATTCGTCCATACTAAGCTCTAGGGGCTTGCTTTAGTCCATATAAGGTTTTATTAAGCCTGCACACAAGAGTCTTTTGTTCATGCGTCTTGAAGCCCTCTGGTTGTTCAGTGCACACTTCCTCTTCTATCACCCCATTTAGGAACGTAGTCTTGACGTCCATCTGGTGAATCTCCCATCCCATCTGCGCAACAAGGGATATCACGGATCTAATGGAAATATATATGGCTTCTGGGGCACAGGTTTCTTCATAATTTATCCCTTCGTTTTAAGCATACCCCTTAACCACAAACCTGGCTTTAAATTTCTCGATGCTGCAATCTACAGCATACTTGATCTTGTAGATCCACCTTGAACCTACAACTGATCTATCCTGAGGTCTGGGAACCACTTCCCAGACATCATTCGTCATGTTGGAACTGTACTCTTCCACCATCGCATCTACCCATACCTAGTGCTACGATGCTTCCCGAAAACTAGAATGTTCCCCAACCTGTGCAACCAAGGCTTGGTACCTCTCAGGCTGCCTGCGCTGTCTCTTCACATCTCAGGGAGCTCCAACAAAGTCTTTTGCGTCCCTCAGAATTTGTCGTAGTTCCCTGCTCGTTCTCCCACTAGTAGTGGGTGGATCTACCTGCTCTCCCTCCTGCAAGTCCTCAAGAGAAGTGTCCCTTGGATCCCCATGCCTTGGAGAGGCAACCGTATTATCTTCCGCAGGTCATTGTGGTTGAACCAGCAGATCCTCCTCAGACTGCGTAATAGAAGGCATCTCTCGAGATCTTATGAAGGCCCTCTCCTCCATGAATTTCACATCCCTCTACACAACTTTCCTGCTCTCTGGAATGTAAATGCAGTAAGCCTTTGCATTCTCGTTGTATCCTACCAGATTCCCCTTTTCCGCAGTCATGTCCAACTTCTTCCTCTTTTCATTGGGCAGATGACAATATGTCATACTGCCAAATATCCTAAAGTGACTCACTTCAGGCTTGCTGCTAGTGAAGACACTTGTTGGCGTGATCTTTCCCAATTTGTTGTGAAGAATCTTGTTCTGAACATAGACAGTTGTATTAGAAGCTTCAACCCACAGAAATTTGTGCATGTCTTGATCATACAGCATTGCCCTTGCAGCCTCGACAATAGTCCTATTTTTCCTTTATGCCACACCATTATGCTCTGGATTATATGGAGTGGTCCACTCTCTTTTGATACCTTCCCTTGCGCAGAACACTGTGAATTCCTTATCAGTTTACTCTCCACCATTATCTGAATGCAACACCTTGATCTGCTTTCCTGTCATATTTTCTACAAAAGCTTTAAATTCTTTAAAACGACTGAAGACTTCGTCCTTGGTCTTCAAAAAGTAGATCCAGGTCTTCCTAGAATGGTCATCAATAAAGGTGACGAAATATTCAGCACCACTAAGAGCTCTAGTGGACATTGGTCCGCAGATATCCGATTGTATCAAGCTCAATACACTCTTTGCCCTATTGCTGCTTCTCTGATACGCTGCCTTGGCATACTTTCCCAACATGCACCCTCTGCAGACATCGTCTCGCTTGGTGCTTAGTTATGGAACTCCTGTGATAGTTTTCTTGAGAATCTTTAACGCCTCGTGATACAAATGTCCCATTCTTTTGTGCCATAGTTCATTCGAGTCCTTTTCATCAGTGTTGCCTATTAGTGCCATTGGAGATTCAAGTTGTAACTTATAAAGCTTGTTGCTCCTTACTCCGATTTTGTGCTTTCTTCTTCCAACTCGGGTGTTTGACGTAAACTTTGTTGCCAATGAAGTAAACGTCGTAACCTTTTGTTTTGAAGTTGAGACACTAAGAGTAAGTTCATCCCAACCCAGGCACATGCAGTACATTAGTGGCCTGAAGCTTATTTCCAGCCTCAGTTTGAAATACTACAGTTTCTCTTCCAATAGCGGTACATTTTGCTTTATTACCCATGGTAATTTTAAAGTTCATCTGCTCTTCTCGGTAGTTGGAGAGAACTGCGTGAACCCTTCCGAGTTGCTACAGCAATGTCAGATTTTCGTTCACTTGTCAATTCTTCGTTCCTGTTACTCATCTCTGACTTTGATAACATGTGAAAATTTCAATCTAGAAATATACAGTTGCAGTGATAGATTTATTTCTCCTACTTATTACTCTGATAACTTATTTACCGAAATCTATCAGTAAATTTCAAAATAAATACTATTGCAACATTCACAATTACATATGCTGAGAAAAGAATAGTAAGAAGCATAAGCATAAGAAACAATCACATGTACACACTTATTTTTGGACAATTGTCCCCGGAAAAACCCAATGTGGGAAAAGTGGCACAGCATATGAGGGTTTTATTATTATTCTTCAGCAAATGAATCTTTACAAAGAATACATTGGCAAATATATTCAGAAAACACCTGAGACAAAATTCCCGGACTCTCCCGAAATTTTCTGACACCTGGAAGAGCCTCTGACTCCCTCTGCGTCTGTCTGTGTGTTTTTTTGCACAGTCCCTGCGCTGGACTGTGTCACACTGCGTGGGTTCACTGCACTGTAGCTCTGCGTTGCCTTCTGTGGCCCTCTACGTCCCTCTGTCCTTGTGTTCAGTCACTGTTAACTCCCTCTTCTCCTTCTGCCTCTGCAACTCTGCCCTGCAACTCTCCCTCTGAAATTGAATTCTATTACTTCAGAATCGATCTCCCTCGGGTACTGAGTGTATGCTCGGCTTGCTTTCCAAATGACCCTTAAGCCTTCTTTTATAATCTTCTTGTTGATGAATCAACGACCCAGATTAGAAGTCTAATCAATGGCTAGGATTAAAATTTGACTTGATGACCCTTAAGCCTTCTTTTATAATCTTCTCGTTGATGAATCAACGGCCCAGATTAGAAGTCTAATCAATGGCTAGGATTAAAATTTGACTTGTCTTCGTTCTCTAGAAGATTCACACTGTCTTATTAATACCCATTAATTATTTAATTTCCCTAAGTTAAAACTTAGGGTCTCCATTAAAAAAATTAATTATTTTAATAAGTCATGAACCGAGTGGAATTTCCACAAACAGTTTCTGGGTTCTTTGGAATTCTGATGTCCAAGCCTCCTTACAAATATTGAGACTTGGAACACTTTCCAATGCTACAAAAATCAACATAAGCTTTCCAGGGACTACGTAGTAGGGAGAAAGAGAGAGTTGATTCGACAGAGTTCGCCTGAGATGGCATCTCATAGACTTCGTGATCAGGATCGGTAGGAGGGCCCCTCCAACTATATGATCTGGAAGGAACAGGCTATGTTTCTTCTAGATGAATATGATCTTAAGGCATTCGTGGATAACGTGGTAGTTGTTCCTATGGATGTGGATCAGCTCAAGAAGTACAAGGTAGATATGGCCAAGGCAAAGAGGTTGCTCCTTGATGGTGTCAAGGATCACATCTTCTCACATGTGGCTAAGAAGTGTACTTCCAGAGAGATGTGGGTAGCTTTGCATGACCTATATGAGGGATCTTCCGAGCAGTGGAAGTTGTACTTAGAGCAGAAGCTCTGTATGATCCAGATGCGGAAAAGGGAGCACGTGGCTTCATACCTCATGTGGTTTCAGGAGGTTCGAGATCAGTTGTCGACAGTAGGTGCTACACCTACAACTGCAACCATGCTATGGATGGCCCTTAACAGTGTCATAGAGGAGTGGCAAGTGTTTGTCAAGAGCATACTGGGTCGGACAACGTTACCTAGTTGGGAGCAATTGTGGTCAGCTTTTCAGGAGGAAGAGCTGAGGAGAGACCTCATCAAGTGCAAACTTGATGGTAGCAGTGAAAGTAGATTGAAATCCGTGGAGGAAGAGAAGAACGTAGCCCTTGCATCGAAGGGACAGTAGGCGCGACAAAAACCGAAGCGTGATGCTTTCAAGGTCATGTGCTTCAGATGTGGCGAGATGGGCCACTATTCATCTCAGTGTCATCTGAAGAAAAAGGACAAATATGAGAAGCATGACTCAAAGGTTGCAATCGCAAAGATCAAGTAGGATGAGTTCACGATGAGTGCTCATGCTTCTAGTGATAAGAAGTGGGGCAACATGGAGTTGTAGTCTCTTGGACTTCATTTGGGCAGTATCCATGAGGAGCCCACCTCATGGATCATTACCTTGCTACGGGAGCCCATAATTAGTAGTAGCGGGATCGAGGGGATTCAGATGGAGCCGAGGAGTGATGGAGACGACAGTGCACTAGATAGCAGTGTTCATTTCTGGAGCAGTGCACAGTGGTGCAGCATAGTGCATAGCAACAACAGTGTAGAGCATCATAAGGCCAGCACAGTAGTTATCAGTAGTCAAAGTCTTCAACACCGAGGAGCATCCACTGAACACTTGTTCAGTTTTGGGTCAGTGCCATTGTTTCTCTCAGCGGTTGAGTTGCAGTACAGATGCAGTGTTAGCAGTGGCAGTGTTAGCAGCATAGCAAATGTAGCACTTGAGAGGGAGTTGTAGTACAAATGCAGTAGTGATAGTGGATATATCATGGGTAGCAGTACAGTGGCAGCAGCAGCACAGAGACTGATGGACTTCAGCAGCGCAGAGGATGCTTCAGAGACAAAGCAGTGTGCAGCAAGCACAATTGCTAAAGCACTATCCTCGCTAAGAAAGAGTGTTGTTTTTTGTAGCATCGGATGTGCTCTAACATCAAGATTTGCAAAGAGGCTAAGACACATGCATTCCACAATACCCAGAAAGCGTTTCGGGAAATTCCACCCAGAAATGATTTAATTAAAATAATTAATCATTTTTTAATGTATTCCTAAGTCTAAACTTAGGAAATGTGATTATTTAAAGTGTATAAATTAGATCGGGTGTGAATCTTCTAGATAAAGACACGGATCAACTCCCACTTAATCTTAGCCTTTGATTATGTTTTAATCTTGGTCGTTGATATGTCAACGAGAGATTATAAGAAGGAACTTGATGGGCATTTGGAAAATACACAGAGACATTGAATTGATCAAGAGTTCGAAATTTCTGGGTCGTGGTTTGCTCAGAAATTCGAGCTAGAGATTTGAGCAATGAAGGGAAGAGATAACATCCGGAGAGAAATTTTCACAGCAGGAGAAGCATCAATCAAAGAGAGGCAAAGGTGATCTAACCGAGCCAGCACTGAAGGAAGAGGGCTTACACAGTGACTGCGTAGGGCTCAAGCAGAAACGGCGCAGAGGCAGAGGAAGGGTTTTCAGAATTTTGTTAGTGGACTAGTTTCAGAGGCTGGGATCCGGAAAGTGACACCGGGAGGTTGTTCCTCAAGGTCCACAGAGGCAAAACGACTTGGTTGGGGCTGAACGCTGAGCATGAGAGGGGGCGACGCAGGGGCTGCAAGTTGCAGCACTGGGACTGTGCAGAGTCTCCCCGGGGAGGTTTTTTTCTTCATCCAGATCAGTCGGAAATTCAATAATTGAGTGAGGTAAATCGTCACAAATTCTTCTGCCAGTCTTTCTCTCTATAATTGAATTACTCTCGGGGTATTCAGAGATGTATTCAAACATTGCTAATGTTCAATAATAAAACCCTCAGATCTATTGCACCGATTTTCTCGCATTGGGTTTTGCCGGAGACTTAGCCCAAAATAAAGTTGTCATATGTGTGAATGATTTTCCTAGTTCAGTTTCCTTGTTTAAGAATCATGAGTATTGTAGTGTAGGCTGCTTCAGTGATTGCCTCAATATTTCATGTATGATTCAGAAATAATTGTGTAAAGTAAATTACATAATTGAAGAAGTAATTTGGTTGGTTGCAGTAAGATTCATTAGATCTACTTAGATCTAGGAATTTTCACACCAACCCCCTCACATTTACTCACAGCTATCTCATTGCATTTGTGTGGGCATTTGTGAGGAGTTTGTGAAAAGTTGGAGTTGGTTTTTGGAGCAATAGTGAGGAGGAGCCATGGGATTCCCTGTCTGACTCTGATTCATAGTCTGAGCCAGATGATCTTGCCTTGTTTAGCAGTAGTGACTAGTGATGTTTTGTTGTAGAGGCCATTTAGAGCCTCCTTGGTTATGTGTTTTTTATATGATCTCTATATATTACATGTATTGGATAGTGCATTGGGTGCCATTTTGATATATATATATATATATATATATATATATATATATATATATTCATGAGCATACTTTGATCATATGTTGTCTTCTCTCTATATTCTAATGCTTTTAGTTTGGAAACATGAATGAAAATCTTTAAAACTATGAGCGCAGAGCTTCAGAGGGAGTCCGCTATTTCGCTGGGAGACAGCCAAGATCCAGTGTCAGAAGTCAGGGTGTAAGTCCGAAAGGCCAGGGAGTCGAGTTTCCAGTGGGCAGAAGATCAGAAGGAGAAAGTGACGCAATTCCAGGAGCTGTGACACAGTGACTACATAGGCTGACACAGTTACTGTGCAGAGACAGCGCAGGGCATCTCTGCTCCAATCCATATCAGTGTTGGATTGCTATTGTTAGTGTGAGATTTTCTCACTAACTCTTTCGTCAGTATTTCTCTGTATTGGATAGCCAGTTTGGGCATCCAACGATTTGTACTCAAATTACTACGGTATAATATTAAAACTCTCAGCTATTGCACCAGTTTTCCCAAGTTGGGTTGTTCCGGGGATGATTATCCAAAAATAATAGTGTAATTGTGTGGGTGTGCTTCTATCTTTCCTGCGTTGTATTTTCCGCAGTATTTTATGTTGTGTAGGGTGCAGTGTATTTGATTTCGATATTTATTGCGTAACATCGTAAATAATTTGTTCAATAATTAACAAATAGGAGAAATCTAATCAGTTGCTGCAGTAGGATTCGAGTAGCCGAATTTTCACATGGATGAAATGATGAATTCAAGAGACACAACTGAATGGCCTAGCAACTTGGTCAAAGAGAATTTGTTAAGTTTAATTATTTAGCACAATTCGATTAGATTTAAAGACTTTTAAGTGTGAGACCAATTCCTTTATAAATTATTTACTTGCACAATATAGATTAAACTCCAAGTCACTGGATGAACAGTTGCTGCTAGGATGAAAACTATCCTATATGAGATGCAATACCTAGGACTAAGTGAGATGCGGGATCTTGGTAAATTTTAGTTAGAATGCCTATTCTAGGTGAATCCTTTCTCTCAACTATTTTGAAATTAGTCCCGAAAGTAAGTTGTAGAGAGAAGTCCATGAGAAGGACGCTATGGCCTTATTAACGATTCCTCCTATGGACTTCTAACCACTTGAGTGCCTACCTTCCTACAAGGGATTTCCCACAAGAGAACTGCAAGGTCACTGTGTTAACCACAAATGGGGGTCTAAACTTCGCAAGTTGAGTGAGAAAAGTGCTCCTCTCTTTTTACAACAAAGCTTATGCTTGGAGGTTTATTTTAAAGATGCACTTGTAATCCTAGAATGATGTGCAAGCTATGAGTGATAGCTTTAAGTAAGATTATTGAATGAATTTTAAATACTTCAAGTTAGATTAATGATGTTCAACACGAGAATAAAAGAAGTACTTGAAGGGTAATTATAAGAGCCAATCTCACTAAAGCAAATGTACCAATGAACCACTTGATTTGCTAATTAAAGTGCTTCAAAACCAATTCATCCAATGAATCCATGAGACTAGCAACTTCCGATAGATTATCTAATCACGAGATTTATTCAATGACTTAACAATCCAAATGAGACAATGAGGAATGCCCAAAAGATATAAAGTGATATTATCAATTCGCAATCTCAACGTTCTTTAAGCAATAACAATAAAGAGCAAGAACAATACTATATCACTTTAGCAATTAGACACAATGCTCTTCAATAAGCAAGATGCTCAAAAAACAAAAAGAGAAAGGGTAAGATACACTTATGCAAGATCTATATAACTTTAGAGCATTATCAATCATTCAAGCTTCTTACAACAAGATCCTCAATTAGATGGAAATGAGAATACTTTCCTTAGGGCACAACTTCTTTAACATTGCTTTAGATGTTTATATACAATGCAAATGGAGGCAAATGCCAAATTATGCCAATGATGCAATGTATAATGCAAAATGCAAATAGCGACCAGCAAGACAACAATCATATTTCCACAATGATTAGTCTAACCACATAGAGCAAAACTACTTAAATGAATTTCTTGTGAATTTAGATGTTCCTTTTATCACTGTTATGATTTATATCAGAACTGTGAATGCAAATATCAAACCTTAAAAATCATATGGCAGTCCTCTAAATTTACTTAGAACATCAGAAATGCAATAACCCAAATCTTTCTTATCACTTGAAATTAAATGTATGATGGTCACTGACTTACTTTAAAGTATTTTAGGGCTTTTTTAAGGTGTGTATTAAGAGATTTTACCGTTGTTATTAGATGACTTCAGATCAGATCATAAAACAGTAAGGAGGATAATGGGGTTAGAGAGCAAACTCTTGGCTTCTCAAAGTGCACTAGAGTTCCTCTAAACACCTGCAACGCAAATATTAGCCTTAATAAATAAAGGATCAGCCCTCTTATGACTGAAGCTATGGCTTCTAGGGCTAAATGAGGAATTAATGAGGCCTCAAGCCCTTGAATCCTCAATGACAAGTCTGCAAAACCAAATGCTAGCTTGGAAAATCAATGCATCAATGGAAAATAATCTAGAAATCAACCTGAAACCCTTACCAACTTGCCATAAGCCTGCAACCACAAATATCAGTGCCAAATTCAAGTGCCCAACTCAGAAAATAGCCCAAAAATGACTGCAAAAACGGGATAAAGGCCTAATAAGGCCAGCGTCTAGGGTGAGAAGGCCACCTAGGCCTACGGCCTAGTTCTACAAGCCTAGCAAGGCCTGCAGCCAAGCCCAAGAGGGTAGCAGCTGCGCCCAAATGGCCTCTAAGACCCACAACTATGCCCTAAAGGGCTGCCGCCAGGGGTTTCAATCCCTAAGAGGGTTGCAGCCACTAAAAATAAGCCCCAAAGGGGTAGCAGCTTGCCCAAAAGAGGCCAATAAGGCCTGCACTAGGCTTTAGAGGCTGCCGCTAGGGTAAAAGGACCACACAAGGGTTGTGGCCTGTTGAGATTTTGAGGTGTTGGGGTAGCATCGGATGTGCTCTAGCTCCCAAACTTTGTGGAGGGACTAGAGTACATGAGATCTCCAAGACCCAGAAAAAGATTTAAGAAATTCCATCCTGTTTAAGAGATATTTAATTAATTAATCTTTTTAATTAAGGACCCTAAGTCTAACTTAGGAAACTTAAAAGATTAAAGTTAATTAAATTAAATATGTGATGAAAATGACTTAAGTCACACGGATCAAGCATCTTCTAATCTTAGCTGTCGATTCAAGATTAGATCACAGCCGTTGATATTTCAACCAAAAAAGTATAAGAAGAGGGCTTGGGATCAGTTGGAGAACACACACAGTGGCAGAGCACTAAGACTAAGCTGGAATTCTAGGGCGTGGTTTGCTAAGAATTTCAGAAGTGTTTCAGTTACAGCAAGGGGCAGTATTGGCGAGAGGGATGGTTTGATCTCAGGCCAAGAATGCAACGAGGGCAAAGAAGCAGCAGTCCGAGGCGGAGCAGAGGCAGCAGCTACGCAACTCAGCCAAAAGCCCAGCAGGGGCAACGCAGAGGCTTCAAGGGCTATGCAAGCTTGACGTAGACCAAGAAAGGGCAGTGCAGGGGCAACAAGAGGCCAGCAGGGCTAACGTAAGTCCATCCATGGGAGCACAGGGGTAGCGTAACCGAGTCTAGGGCGACGCAGGCCCTTCATGAGCAGCGCAGGGGCTGACGCAGGCCATCAGGGCTTATACAGAGGCCCAGAAAAGGCAACACTGGGGTTTTTGAAGACTGAAAAGGGCTGCGTTCTGTAAATCCCATTTGAGGGTGTGAATCAATCAGTTTTTTTGTTTCCAAAACAGAGGTATAGCTGCAATTATTTTATTTGTCTGTCGAGTTAACCAGTTTGGTGCCCAAATCTGTTGTACTTCGATTCTGCTTAATAATAAAAACCCTCGAGCAACCAGAAGACCGGTTTTCCCGCATTGGGTTTTTCCGGGAACAATTGTCCAAAAAATCCTTGTGTGTCACTTTGTCATTTTGCATGTTATTCAGTTTTGATCTGTATGTGTAGGTTGTTAATATATTTACTTCGATGTTAATGCTGAAGATTTCACATTAATAACTTCATGTAAGTAGGAGAAGTAAATCTGAAATTTAACAGTAAGGTTTTTGTTTGAGATATTCAGAAATTTTCACATGGTATCAGAGTGATTGCAGATCTAGTTGGATCTCCAGCAAGAGGGCTGAAGAAATCCTTGTTGCAAAAAGCAGCAGTAGCAGCAGATAAACTGGACCAGAGAAGGAAGCGCAACAACAAAAGGAAGCAAAACCTACTAGAGGCAAGGGTGACGTAATCTCCACGCAGACTCACACAGACCTATGCACTTACCGTGCAGAGGCAACGCAGAAGCTGCGCTGAGACTGTCTGGTCACGCAGAGGCCAGCGAGGGTGACACAGTCCAAAAGTTGATTGTTGTTCAGAGAGTCAAAAGCTGAGTTGCAGACCTTCAATAGTTGTTGATGGAGTGAAAATTATGTCAGTGCATAATTTTGCCTACGCTAAGTTGACAAAGAGCGGGAGGAGAACAGCTTCTCAAAAGAATTAATGCCAAAGATGTTTGAAGATCGATTAGAGGATCAAAGAGAGTTGATTTGTTTTGTTTGGCAGACTTCCAAGAGAGGGAGTCAGTTGTCAGAGGGAGCAGAGGGTGCCTTTCTCGCCAAGGACCCTAGATCTGAGTCTCTAGCATAAAGAGGAGGATTCGTTCCGACACATTTTTTGAGCAGATGGCACCCCATGGACTACGTGAATAAGATAGGTTGGACGGACTATCCAACTTTGCAATCTGGAAGGCTGAAATCCTGGTAGTCATGGAGGCATACAGCTTGAGGAAGCATGCAGAGAAAGTCCTGGTTGTTGAGATTTTGGGTAGTTGGGGTAGCATCAAGTGTGCTATAGCCCTGAAATTTTGTGGAGTTAAGACACACTTGAACTCCAAAACCCAAAAAGCATTTGAATAAATTTCAGCTAGTGTTCAAGTTATTCAAATAATTAATTATTTTAATGTATTTCCTAAGCCTAAACTTAGGAAAATTAAATAATTAAAGTGAGTTAATTAACACATGTGCTAAAATGTTCTAAACAACGCGGATCAAGCAGACGTTTAATCTCAGTCGTTGATAAGTGTTTTAATCTTGGTCGTTGAAGTGTTCAACAAAAAAGTATAAGAGAAAGGCTTGAGGGTCAATTAGAGACACACACACAGATGCAGAGCTAAGAGACTGATCTGGAATTCTAGGGCAGGTTTTGCTAAGAATTTCCGGAGGAGTTTTCTGCAGCGAGGGGTAGTATTGGCTAAGGGGATGATCTGATTCTGAAGCCAAGTGACAGCAAGAGGCAGAAAAGTAGCTTTCAGGGACAACGCAGAAGATCAAGAGCAGCAGCAGCTACACAATGTTGATTTTTGTAGCATTTGGAAGTGTTCCAAATCTCAAACTTTGCAAGGAGGCTTGGACAACACCATTCCAAAGAACCCAGAAACCGTTTGTCAAAATTACACTCGTTTCATGACTTATTAAAATAATTAATTATTTTAATGAAGACCCTAAGTCTAAACTTAGGGAAATGAAATAATTAAAGGGTATTAATAAGTCAAAGTGTGAACCTTCTAGAAAACAAGGATCAAGTCAAGTTTTAATCTCAGCCATTGATTAAACTTCTAATATGGGTTGTTGGTTCTCCAACGAGAAGATTATAAAAGAAGGCTTGAGGGTCATTTGGAAAACAAGTCAAGCATACACTCTGTACCCGAAGTTGATCGATTCTGAAGCAAGATAATTCGATTTTAGTGAGAGAGTTGCAGGGCGAGGATTTTGCAAAAACAGAAGGAGGGAGTCAGCTAGTGATCGACGTGAAGGACAGAGGGAAGAAGTGGGTCACTGGAGGCAACTCTAGGCTGCAGCGCAGAGAACCCATGTAGACCCTACGTAGACTTACGTAGTCCAGTGCTAGGACTGCACAGAGGAACACACAGACAGGGACAAGTGATAGCAAAGCCTGATCAGGGTGTCAGAGATTTGTCGGAAGGAGCCGGAAATCCTATCTCAGGTGTTACAAATTTTATCTACCAGTATTTTTCCTTGTAAAGAAATCAATTCCTGAAGAACTAATAAAACCCTCATCTGCTGCACCGGTTTTCCTGCATTGGGTTTTTCCGGGGACAATTGTCCAAAAATAATTTTGTACATGTGAATGATTCTTGTGCTTATGTCCTTTGCTATTTATTTCTCTGCATCTGTATTTGTGAATGTTGCAGTAGTATTTATTTCGATATTTGCCAGAAGATTTCTGAAAATAACTTATTGAAATAATAAGTATGAGGAATAAATATGTTGGCTTGTGACCTCACTGATAAAAGAAAAAGGAGTTTTAAGTATGAGGGGTTTCTGTAGTGCATTATATTAGATATCATTTTTGGGATTCAACTGCGTTAATTTAGTCATTCATCTATGACCATTTCCATGAGAGGTAGTCGTAACTGACTAATTTCTCATGATTTTTGAATAGTCCACTTAGCACTCATTGCATCGGGTGATTCTCACAAGGGTGAAGAAGTGGGATTGAAACTAGTGAAATGAATCACATAGCGTCAATTAGCACTTCCGGGGCTTGCACCCGATAACCAAGACTTCCCGAGAGGTCACCCATCCCAGAACTCCTCTGGCTCAAGCACGCTTAACTATGGAGTTTTCCATACAATCAAGCCCACTTAGCTTGCTACCCCATTTGCAACTCCTCTGGCTCAAGCGCGCTTAACTATGGAGTTTTCCCCACAATCAAGCCCACTTAGCTTGCTACCCCATTTGAAAATGGGGTAGCAAGCTAAGTGGGCTTGATTGTGGGGAAAACTCCATAATTAAGCGCGCTTGAGCCAGAGGAGTTCTGGGATGGGTGACCTCTCGGGAAGTCCTGGTTATCGGGTGCAAGCCCCGGAAGTGCTGATTGACGCTATGTGATTCATTTCACTAGTTTCAATCCCACTTCTTCACCCCTGTGAGCATCACCCGATGCAATGAGTGCTAAGTGGACTATTCAAAAATCATGAGAAATTAGTCAATTACGACTACCTCTCATGGAAATGGTCATAGATGAATGACTAAATTAACGCAGTTGAATCCCAAAAACGATATCTAAGAAAAAGGAGTTGTCGCATAAACAGAAAGAAAAAAATGCAAGCCGAGGAAGGGGAACAGAAAAATTCATAGAAACAGCTTTCAAAGAACGAGCGCGGTGATACAATATAGATTTTTCACTAAGGCAGCGCGCACAGTTCCGCGGCGAAACCGTGCTCCAAGAACCAACGGCTAATAACCATTCCGTCGGCATCCAAAAGGCGCTAAGGTGGTTGAAGCCGACCCCATGGAGGACGTGACATCATCCCTCCTCCGAGCCAATCAAAGTGGTTCCGTGGGGTAAAGAAAAGGGGATGGAGGCCTATGTCCACCCCACCGAAAATTAAGAGGGCCCACCACGACCAATAGTTGGCTCAGGTAATTTCACGGTAAGGTAAGTCTAAGAAGGCGGTAAGAAAGTCGGTACCTGCCTTGTCCAGCACGTGGCCCCCACCTACCCGACTGCTGCCAGCCAACCACCTAGTGCCACGTGTCTCACTGTCAACATCCTTACAACGTCAGCCCTACAAGTGTCACCTCGCCTTGATGCTTTGTAAAACCCTGTTTTCCATAGCGTGTTTTACTCTTGATTGTGCAATGTTACTGGTTATTTAACGGTATTTCGCTCTATCAGGCAGGTTAAAAACTCAGGTGTTGGTCGCTTTCACTCTCACGTCATTTTCCCTTGCTACCTCACTGTTATTTCAGGTATTTCGTTGTTTTCCCTTTCACTATTTCCCTTTCACTTTTATTTCAAATTATCATGGAAAAACAGAAACGCTCCGCGCCCGAAACCCCCTAAGTCCGCGAGGTCAGGACTGCTCCTAGACCCGAGCCCCTCACTGATGCTCACGCCCAACTCTATGACCAAGTCTATCCCTTCAATGTAGCCCACACCAGAGCCGAGCTCTTCAACTATCGGCAAAGGGGCGAGAATATCTTTAGGGTTGTCGAGTCAAGTCTGTATTATCAAATTGCCCGACGACACATCCGTTCCCAAAGTTTATTGTCAGGCTTGGGGAGGCCTACATCGAGCGTAAGAACATTTTCCTTTCCACTCGGGGCACCAAGATCCTTGAGATTACCCCCCAACTCAGAAGAAAATCCCTATGTTACCATTCCGCTCAGGACTGCGTCAAGTTCTCTGAAGTCACTCTCTCCTGCCATTTCTCAAATCAATCCTTGGAAAAACAAAGTGGTTTCCTTGACCTCATCTCAGACTCACGCCTATTATCGTTCCCTCACACCGAGTCGATTCCATTGCAATCATTCCCTAGCACCATAAAACCTATTCTAGCGGTCATCTCGTGAATGTTAGGGTTTAAGGATGCCGAGTTGGTGACTAAAGCGGGTGTAGCTTTCCTATGGCTCATAATGCAGGCAGAGATCCTTTTCGATATCCCCTCCTTCCTAGCCTCTGCTATCAAGGCCCAGTTTCAAGAGTGTCTGCCTCCTGTTCTTTCAAATATTGCTCCCTCGTTTTCTACCTATTCTTATTTGAGCACGCAGATAAGTTTGAAGGTCTAGGCCTGAACAGGTTCTCCAGGGGAAACGCCCAACCCAGATCTATTTTCGAGTGGACTCCGACAGTTCACCAACAGCCAGAGGGGAAGGGGTATGCGAAATTCGTTAAATATTTCATGTCCATAGCCTATTCCATCATACACGACAGCCCCCAGCCTAGAATTTTTCCTGAACAAAAAGATTGACTCCAGTTCAGTGACACGGATTGCACAGGCGATTGGTACCTGTTCGAAGACCACACTGTGATCAGGATCTACGGTACTGAAGTACCCCCATACACCTGCCAGTGTTCCCGTCCATGACGATCTTTGCCCTCAAATTTATCCGCCAACTCTTAAGTGCTGATCAAATCCAATTCGTGCCTGCTAAAAAGGGGTACATCTTCAAACTCCCAAACTCTATAGGCCCTTTCACCGTTAATTCAAGGCATGCCCTCTCCACTATGGAAAGGATGTTGCAAGAGATGAATTTGCCTCAGGCAAACGTCTGGCACTATGATCCTAAGAGGTTCATCAGAAACAGGAAGAAGAAGATTAAATCTACAGCATATGCGCATGAACCTAGGCCCCTCATCAAATGGAAAGCTAACTTTGATACGTGGCCTTTGGATACACAGATGGAAGCCAAATCCTCAGTTGCTGAAGGAAAAGGAGATAATGTGCCCATTGAGGCAGAAGGGCAGGAACAGGGGGACCCCTCGGGAAGTCAAGAGGTCATGGATGTTGATGAGGAAACTCACCCTAGTAAAAAACAGAGAACTAAAGGGCCAGATGACCTAGAGGCCGAGTTATCTAATGATGAGGTCCCCGTGCTCAGGGGTCCTGACAGAGGAAAGTCGGGTTTTCTACTCTCCTTCGACTCCGCCTCATCTTTAGCCCCCTCAGAGCTTTCACAAGCGGTCACATTGGGCAGATATGATGCAAGGGACAAGATTGAGACCGGGAACAAGCTCACAAGAGAAAGGTTAAGGGCCGAACTTACTTAGTTCTGTAGAAATTTCTGAATCTTAATTCTTATGCAGAAATTATTACTGTTAATCCGATTACGCTCCTCCTACTTATATAAGTTATCAACTGAATAAATTCAAGTTAACATCGAAGCAAAACACATAACATATCTCTACCAATTCAGATCTAGAATAAGCACATGCACACATTGACAAAGTGACACAGTTATTTCTGGACAAACTATCCCTAGAAAAACCCAATGTGGGAAAACCGGTCTCTGGCTGCTGGAAGGTTCTATTATTAAGAATATTTTTGAATCCACAACTCTGGGTTCCAGATCTAGAAAACCCTACAGAGAAAACTCTAGATCTACAGCTCCTGGCTGATCTAAGGCCAAAAATACTGACTGATCCACACCCTTAAACGGGATTTACAGAACTCAGCCAAATCTAGGCCTAGAAACCCCAGCATTGCCCTTGAAAGGCTCTGCGTCAGCCTCTGAAGCCCCTGAAAGCCTCTGCGTTAGCCTTGGATGGCCTCCAAACCCTCAGCGCTGCCTCTGGAAGGGATTGCGTTACCCCAGAATGGGTGACGCAGTCACTGTGCTACCCCTGAAGGGTCTCTGCACAACCCCTGAAGGGTTTCCTGAAAATCACGTTGTCCTTGCTGTTGCTGCCTTCCTCTGCAATGTCCTTGAGTTGATCTCTTATCTGCCTCTTTGTGTATTCTAAACCCTGGGATCAGATCATCCCCTTCGTCTAAATTCCCCTCTCTACAACTGAAACACTTCTGAGTATTCTTAGCAACTCCGCCCTAGAATCTCAGCTTAGCTTCAGTGCTCTGCCTCTATGTGTCTTCACAAATGACCCCAAGCCTTTCCTTTATACTTTTCTCATTGACAAATCAACAGCCATGATCAGATCTTGAATAAATGGATAAGATTAAAATAAAACTTGATCAATATGACTTAAGACAATTTCATCACATGTTTAATTAAATTCACTTTAATTATTTTATTTTCCTAAGTTTTAACTTAGGAAATACATTAAAATACTTAATTAATTTAATATCTCCTAAACCAGATGAAATTTCACAAATCCGGTTCTGGGTCTTGTAGATCAGGTGAACTCTAGTCCTTCCTCAAAATTTGGGATCTAGAGCACAACTGATGCTACCCCAAATACACAAAATCTTAACACTCCCTCTTAGCATCAAGGGTGTGCTCTAGCAATACATCACACTATGCATTACATGACTTTGAGTATTGGTTATGTGCTGCTGAAGCTTGGCCTGCTACCACTCAACTCTGCACTACTACTGCCATTATGTACTGCTTCCCATGACTCTGCCACTGCCACTACAACCATTGTACTGCAGCTACCTCTCAATACGTTGCATCTGTGCTGCTCATAGCACTGCCACGGGGCAACATTCCCCTGATGGATAAGCTGGATTTGCACCAATGTATTGGGGACATGCTACGAACTGAAGTAGTGAAGCATACAGTCGCTCTACAGAGACTCGAAAGGAAGCTAAAGCAAATGAAGGAAAACCAACGAAGAGACAGGGTTAGTGCTAAGGCTGTCGCTACTCAGCTGGAGAACACCAGGAAAATGATAAGAGGAAAGGGGATTGATACCAATGCAGCATTACCAAATCAGACTTGGAGGTACAAGAGAAGGAAGCTGAATATGCCTCGCTCTGAACATATTCAGACTGAGGAAATGGTCCAGGTAGAGAGGGAGCAGTCCGTTCTCGCTGATTCCCTTGCTCAAAAAGAGGAAGAGAACGCTCAAAAGGATAAAGAGATTGCTGGACTTAAGGAGAGGTTTTCAGAGTTGCAACTTAAGTGGGACGGGCATACATGCGTGGTTCCTATATCAGGATATCTCCACACTGCCCCGGAGCAGCTCACCAAGGCCTTGGCCGATTTAAGTATGTCAAAATATGAGACCCGCTCCATTTGCCGACTCTTAGACGAGGCCTAGGCCGCGCAAGCAGAAAATCAAAGGACGGTTTCATCCCTACAGAAAGAGCTTGAGAACCTCCGCAAGGAAGCTCAGGAGCATGAAAAGTCTATTAGAGACTTAAAAGGGCAGATCAAAGGTAACATGTCGCTCATAGAAGCGAGACGACTTGTCTGCAGGGAAATCATAGCAGAGGTCAAGCAGCATTGGGAGCTTCTTGTGCTGATCAATGACAAGAAGATTGTGATTCACGAGTTTAAGGCCTAATTGGAAGTTGGACGCAAGGAAGGAGAAGAGAAGGATCCAATAGCAAAGAAATATGTCAGATACCTTAATGAGCTCTCACCTAAAGAATTGCGCACACAAGGAGTGATCGACCGTTTCAGGACAGTTATGGACGTCAGTAAGATGATTGAGAAAGAGAACGCACGCGTGAACACATTGGGGTTTTTAGCGCTGGTATCAAAGGGAGTGGAAAAGTTCGATCAGGAGTGGCGCAAGTTGGTAGAAGCTGCCCTCCCGCTATGCTGGGGTCCACAGTCAGGTGCACTATTTCCCCTAACGGCCTATGATCAAAAAATGTCAAAAATCATGTGCAAGGCAAACATAATGCTAGAGAAAACCTCCCGGCTAAAAGCAAAGACCATAATAGCTAAACTGTGTAAGGAATTCTTCCTTCTCTATCAGGTTAAGAAATTCTTTGTTGTCCGCGTGGATTATATGGAGCTTACACAATTGCAGTCTATGTTTGAGACCTACACCACAGCACCACTACCCGGAGGAATTTTGTGGCAAAATTGTTATGAATTCGATAATTCTCCAGCTTCCTCTACTTCACAGCAACTGCCACCCCCGCCGCGTCATCAGCATGCCTCCTCCACGTCTTCAATTCGACCACGTCGTCGAGAAGGCTCGAGCACTCCTCGTCGTACCAATTGATGGATATCATGATTTGGCCCATGCGGCCTTTGTTTAATTTTTTATTTACAATTTCTATGTAATGTAAAAACGGGTGAAATCTCGATTTCACCCTACGCACTCTTTGCATTTCATATTTTCTGTTATGTTCTTGTTATAGTCTGTGTCGGACCATACTGTTTCGAATGAGATGTCGTTATGCCTCATCATTTTTTATTTAGATGGGAAATTGTAATATCAGCAAGGAATATTTTGTTTGAAGAAAGAGTTCATCACGCGGTCCATGTAAACAGTTAGCTATAAAAGGCCAAATGGCAAACTAAGTAAAGGTTCTGAATTCTCTGAAAGTTGGAAGTGTATAGTCTGCGTAACACATTTTGTAGTTTTGAGATTTGCTCTTAATGTATATCTGAAGAGCCATTTTGAAGAATAATATAACGATTGTTTGTTGCAAGAATGGATTCCTACTGGAATTCTGAACAGTATGTATGTTTCTATTGTGTTTGGTAGAATTTAACGCTCTATTCCATTATATTTTCCTTCTTGTTATCATGCTTTCGAAATGCGGGTGGCTTATAGGTTATGTATGAATTTATCTTGAATGATACTCGTATCATGATCTATAATACTGCCTTAATTAGGCTCGGTGCATGATTTACGTTTCAAGTTCTTTCTCTTCACCGCTTTCCTCTTAAGTCCTTGAAGGGTGGATTCTTATATCTCTTAAGCCCAACCCACTCTGACTTACCATACACATTCTTCATGGTCTTCATCCTGATTAACTTTAATGATTGTTCGTTAGTTTCACATCCAACCCTGTTTGCAGCAAATCCTATTTCACGACAGCCACAGGGCCATTTTGAGCAAGCCTCTCTCCTAAAATTCAAAGTTCCCAGCTATTGCTCTGCTCTCCTTGTGATCCAAAACCACATATTAAATATTTCCATCCAGTTAATATCAAGAGGTTCCTGTTAAAGAAAATGAAGAGAACCTAGATGACTTCCTCTTCTAAGGTGTCTAGGCACTGGTCTTTAGCAACTCAAGGTTGTCTCTAGGAGTGAACGTTTTTTTGGCGTCGTTGCCGGAGAACAAAGTTGAAAATATTTCCTCAGGAATACGACATTGTTTTCACCCTTCAATAAGGTGGGCACGAAGGGTTGAGAGTTGCATAGCCCTCACCTTGGCAACTCTACTGTTAGCAAAATTTAAATCAGCCGCAATACTAGCTTACACCAAGCCACATCTTAGGTCAGATACCTCTCAATCGAGAACCCCGTCTGTATCTGATCCTGAAAAAAATTATATTCAAGAGAATTTGGAAAGAAAAGCAACCAGCCCAAACTGAACTACCCTCATTCTCGTTAGAAGATTCTTTGTCCTCATCTCAGAAAGCTGAAGTCTACAGCACTGGCTCTTCAGCGCGAGTACTTGAGTATCCCCCAAATAACGCGGCTTTAGACCATTCTGAGATAAAAGACGAAGCAGAATCAGTAAATACCTCTGTGCCTCCTTTGCATCCCACCCCAGAGGCTGAGGAAGTCAAAGAAGTTACCATACTCCAGAGCTCATCTCAAGTTAACGTACAAACCTTTTCCCAACATATAACTATTGTCTAAAATAATAAAATAAAATAATTCAGACATGGTGTCTAAATATGAGTAACCATGCACTAAATTATTCCTAAGCACACTTTTACATTAAATATTACATTAATAACCATTAGAAGGGAAATACACATTTAGACATAGACCCTCAAGACAGTACCCAATTCTGCAACATAATATGATCTAGCATGAAAAATACATAGACTCAATTAACACTAGGACTCACCTAAGACCTTGTCAAAGAATTCCACCCTAGCTTTGGGGTTATAACTGGGAGAAAAACTCTGTCGACTATTCTTGTTTACAAGCACACATAATTTGGGGAGGTTAAAAACTCCCTAGGATGAAACCCTTTAAGAAGAATCATAGGCTTACCTAGATATTATTACATGGCTTCACAGTCATACTAGAATCATTTATAATATAAATTCGCAAAACTTGGTTTTACAATGACAAAATTGATGATGAATGATGATAATGATCCTCGAAAATATTGGTCCACTGCATTGTACTCTGTTTCTTGGACTGTTGACAAAGTTTGGATAACAAAACCATGGTTGGTCCCTTTGGCTTCTTTTTTATCTCCTTTCATCTTGGATAGGATTGGAGGGCCTTGGATGGGCTTACTTAAGGACTCATTGTTGCAGGGGAGCCTACTTTTTGTAAGGGTGATCACCAGTGTATGGCCTAGTCCAACACGCATCAAGTGTGAAAATTTCAAATATGAAATCCTATTGCAGCAACTGGAATTTATTTTTCTAATTGTTAATTATTTTAACAATTTATCTGCTGCAGCAAATATCAAATAAATCACACTACAATCTTCACAAATAAAATTGCGGAAATAATAGCGCTGGAAACTGAGAAAATACTAGCACACATACACATACACACATAAAAATAACACTGTTATTTTTGGACAAATGTCCCCGGGAAAAACCCAACTTGGGAAAACCGGTGCAGCAACTAATGGTTTTATTATGAAATGGTGAGAAATTCTAAGTACAATAATCTGGATGCCGAAATTTGGCAATCATGTAGAGAAAATAATGGCAAAAATACTAGAGGGAAATTACCTCGACTCTGGGCAAATTTCGGCACTGAACTACTTTTGGAAAGCAAGTCATCCAACTGGGCTTGTGCAAACTCTACGTCAACTTGACGTTTCCTACTACAACTGTTGCCCGAACTGATTGCTAGTCTAACCATCCTGCCTTCTGTTGACTGGGAAAACGTCTCTCCGATACTCTGGGACTCCTTCCCGGCCTTTGGAACTGAAAACTTCTTCCCTCTTCAGCAAATCAAACTGCCTTCTTAGGCTCTACGCAGACTCCTAGAGAAATCTCGACCTCTCTGCAAATGTACTCATTGGATCTGGAAAACTTCCTCCAACCTCACTGTCCCTACCCCTCACTATCTCTGCTTCGATCTCTGGCTCTCCGGTAACTGTTGCTACTCTTGGAAATTGATCTGCCATGGAAATCGGACTTCTGGTGTATCTTCTCCAAGTGCACATCGACTTCTTCTTATAATCCTCTGTTGAGACTTCAACGGCCAAGATTAAATCTTAATCAAGGGCTAGGATCATCTTGAAGTCGATCTGTGTGAGTTTCTAGACTATTCTCACCTTGACTTAATTAATTTTGGTTAATTAACCAGTTTTCCTCAGTTTAGACTTAGTAAACAATAAAAAATAGGTTAATAATCTAATTAAGTCATCTCTATGTGGAATTTCCAGAAACGATTTTTGGGTTTTGGAAATCTCATGCATTCTAACCTCTCCACCAAGTTTTGTGGCTAGAACACATCCAATGCTACAAAAACTAACATCACGGTGCACATATGTCTTACTATATGGTTGTGTCTATCGAGTTTGTATGTGGCCATGGTTTTGGTGTAGTATCCATAAAACAATTCTCATACAGGTTAGTCTCACAAAGTCAACTATTCATGTTTGCCAAGGTAGTTCATGTCTCCCAATGCAAGTGATTCTGAAAGTCAAAAGTCAACTTGGTCCCATATTGTCCAACTTGATGAGAGGATGACAAGTTACAACTAGTCAAAGGTAGTCAACAAGGATTACAGGTTTCTAAGTGACATAGTAGGCGCAGATATTCACAAAATTTGACATGCAATAAAGGAAAATTGGTCTACAAAAGAAGAGAAACAAAACCCACATCTCAGTTTTCTCCAAATTCACAAGGGTGTTATAGATGATGTGGCAAAGTTGATGATGATGTGGCAATGCAAAGCATAATTTGTTCAAATGAAGAAAGACCCACATGAATTAGGCCGAATTACAGCAATCCTAGCTAGCAGAATTGGAAAAATCATCAAGACATCAGAGATGAAGCAAAACAATGGCAAGGTCGAGTTTACTAGACGTTAAAATTCAAGTCAACTACCCATTAGAGCTTCAAAATAGCAGCTTGAAAATTCAACTGGAACATTGGATTACCTTTGGACCATTCTTAAACTTCCAGACCATTTTCAAAGGGAACATTGGACCTATTTGAGGTTTGTGAACCAATTCGACCACATAGTGGGTAAAATGACAGTTATACTGTAATATTTTATTGAAAAGTTACTAAGTCTCCAATACGTGAATGACTAGTAAACATTTTCTAGAAGAGAAATCCAACTAAAGGTTACCTAGCCATTATCTAGCCATTAGAAATATATTTATAAAAGGCTAGCCTTCCCTTTAACAAAAGGTAGTTGTTGTTTTGTGAGATTAATGTCATTCATAAAGAACTCCATTTGCAAACCAATGTAATATTTTTTGCATTGTGTGGGTTTGTTCTTCATCTATTGTGATATTCATTTTAATCTAATATTTTTCTAACCAGTAAGATTACAAAAAAGCTAGAGGATTGAAACATGAGGGGCTACATAGCCACGTGGAGGGGACAAACTAGAGAGAAATATCACTTTCTCTCTTTGCTGTAAGTAGTGTGAAATTTTCAACTTGAAATCCTACTGCAATATATGATATTATTTCTCCTACTTATTATTCAGAAATAAGTTATTTGCAGAAATCTCTTCAGTAAATATTGAAATAAATTCAAATGCAGACTTCACCATACAATTACTAAGCAAAATACAAGGAAATACTAGCACAAGAATGAAACAGAGATTATTGGACAATTGTCCCCGGAAAAACCCAATGCGGGAAAACCGGTGCAGCAGATGAGGGTTTCTATTATTCTTCAACAAAAATCTTCTTGTACAATTTACAATCAGCAGTAATGAAGAGAAATTCTCTATGATAACACTAGAGAAATTTCTCACAAAATTTCCTGATGAGAAATGACCCCGGAAGGATCCTCTTTGGCCTCCTACGTCACCACTGCGCTGGCTTTGTGTGGGCACTGCGCAGAACTGCATCACCCTTCTGCATTGTTCCCTTCCTGCCTTTGCACTGCCTCTTCCTTTCACTATGCCAGCTGCTCCTGCAGCCCGGATTGATGTTGAACCCCCTTTGTTTCTCCTCCATCTGTAACTCTCCCTCTGGATCAATTTTCTCTTACTGAACTTCAGCCACTAAGAAAATCGATTTACTTAGGCAACTGAGTATCTGAGAAATCAACGCCCAAGATTAAATCTCTAATCAACGGCTAAGATCATAACTTGACTTGCTCCATGTTCTCTAGAAGATTCACACTTTGCTTTATTAATACCCTTTAATCATTTAATTTCCCTAAGTTTAGACTTAGGGTCCCCATTAAAATAATTAATTATTTTAATAAAACAAATTCCGAGTGGAATTTCTACTAAAGATTTCTGGGTTCTTTGGAATACATGTGCCTAAGCCTCTCAACAAATTTTGAGACTTAGATCACTTCTGATGCTACCAAAAATCAACACTCCCTCTAATTGAGGAAGGTGCTCTAAAAACACGCCTACTGCATATTGTTCTGACCCTGAAGCATCCTTTGCACTGCTGACATTTGACAAGATGTCCATCAGCCATTGCGCTGCTACTACCACTATACTGTTGCCCATGACACTGCCACTGCCGCATCCATAGTACAGCTCCCTCTCAAGTGTTGCCTCATATGTTTTTGCTACTAAATCGGATTTTCAACCATCCCCATCTTTTCCCTTGAGTGAACAAACTTTGTTCTCCCTAGGGCCTTGGTGAGAATGTCTGCTACCTGATCTCCCGTGGGAATGTACCACAACTGTATTGCCCCTTGTTGAACACAGTCTTTGATAAAATGACACCTGATGTCGATGTGCTTCAACCGATCATGAAAAACAGGATTCTCAAAGAGCTAAATCGAACTCTGATTATCACATAGAATGTTGGTCGCCTCCATCTTCCTTCTGAATAAATTCACGAGCAGTTTCCTAATATGGCCTCACAAGAAGTTGTGCTAGCTGCCATATACTATGCTTCACCCGAGCTCATTGTTCTAGACTTCTGCTTCCTACTACACCAAGAGGTCATTCCTGATCCAATGTTGAAGCGATTCCCTGTGGTACTTTTCTGATCTACCGAACTTCCTACCCAATCTGCATCTATGAATCCACGTTGTCTGATATCATCGCCTTGGTTGTATTTTAATCCATATTCGACTGTTCCTCGCACATATCAGAGAATGTGCTTAGCAGTTGCCCAGTGCGCCCTCTTTGGTTCTATCATGAACTGACTGAGGGAATTAACAACGTAGCAAATGTTTGGCCTGGTGTCGAACAGATACATAAGAGACCCTATGAGTTTCCTATACAAGGTGGGGTCCACTTCTTTATCTTCAGATGCATCAATTTTCTTCCAATTGGTAATCATTAGAGTAGCCATGGGTCTATAGTCCTGCATTCTAAATCTCTTTAGAATTTCTGTAGCGTATCTCCCTTGCCCAAGGAAGATTTCTCCCTTCTGCTGCCAAACTTCCAATCCCAAAAAATAGTGCATCAGCCCCAGATCCTTCATGTCGAATTCGTTTGCCATATTCTTCTTGCAGTCTTTGATGAGCCTAGATGATCCTGTCAAAAACAAATCATCTACATACAAAACCAAAATCAGAGGCTCATTCTCTACTGTGAGATAGTAGAGATTGGGATCAACGTCACTCTTGACAAATCCCATCTGCTGCAAGTAACCATTAATTCGACCATACCATGCTCTAGGTGCTTGTTTGAGTCCATACCGGGCTTTCTTCAGCCTACATACATGAGTTTTATTCTCATGCATTTCGAAGCCCTCCGACTGTTCGATGTAAACCTCTTCTTCTATCACCCCGTTCAAGAACGCAGTCTTGACGTCCATCTGGTGAATCTCCCATCCCATTTGCGCTGCAAGGGATATAATGGATTTGATAGAGGTATATCTGACTACAGGGGCGAAGGTTTCTACATAGTCTATCCCTTCTTTCTGAGCATACCCCTTAGCCACGAACCTAGCCTTGTACTTCTCTACACGCAAATGCAGCATACTTCTCTTGAAGAAATACTAGTACTAGTCACAGTGCTAGATCCTGATGGTTATCCATCTGTTGGATCTTCTCCTAGCTATCGTTGGACAAGAGGTACATCCTCAGACTGCTCCTCAATAGGAATTTATCAGATTTCTGAAGGCTCGATCCTCCATGAATTACACATCCCTCCTTGCTACAACTTTCCTATTACCCAGAAT